>JAPSGF010000262.1:41875-118412 GCA_035772895.1 Perdix hodgsoniae | reverse complement strand
AACCATCAGCCCCTCCATGCCAACACACCACTGCTGTGTCCCTCAGTGCCACATCTCCACGCTTTCTGAACACCTCAGGATGATTTAGACCTGGGCAGCCTGTGCCAGTGCTCTGCCACTCTTTCTGAGAAGATATTCTGCCTGACATCCAACCTGAACCTCCCCTGGCGCAATTTGAGGTTGTTACACCTCACAGAAGAGGGTCATGAAGAAGAGGGTAATCACCTAATGCCAACAACCAGGTCTTCCATGAGGACCGGTGTACGGTTGAGACCAACGGCCAGCCTTCCAACTGGCTCTGCTGGATTGGACTAACCGCCTGCCCCACCAAGACTGAGGACACAAAGAAAGACCAAGTACTTCACAAGGTGCAGCATCCCACTGAGTCCAAGAGCCAGCCCTCCAACTGGCTCTTCTGGTTTGAACGAACTGCCAGCTCCACCAGGATCGAGGACGGGAACAAAAAACCAGGTCCTTCCTGAGGAGCAGAGCCCCGCTGACACCAACAGCCAGACCTCCAACTGGCTCTGCTGGATGGGACTAAAAGCCTGTCCTCAGAACAGAGACAAAAAACTTGTGCGTCCTGAGAAGCGGCTGCCCATTAATGCTGACCGCCGTGCCTCCAACTGTCAGGCTTGGTCCCTCTGCCCTCACCTTCCTCGTGCCTCCCCCTTTAACCTCAGCATGCTGTCAGTTTGCTGGAGCACGTCATTCACCTCAAAGTCTCCAAAAGGAAAGGATTCCAGCCTAAATTATAGCCGTTAGCTCACATCCAGTGAAACTCTTTGCTATTGAATTTAGGACTTCAACTGAAAATGAAGTTTTGCTTATCAAGGTACTTCTTGCATATAGCTCATCCTCATCCTCCTCTGTGCACTGATTGGAAGTCATCTGCCATTTCAATCTGATGCCTGAAAATCTCCAGCAAGGTAAAAAAAAATCTTTGTCATACAGCTTCAGGTCACAAATCAAAGTCATCAGGAATGATTTAGAATGAGTTGAGACTGCACTATCTGTTTCCTCTGTACGTTTAAGATGAAAGTAAAGAACAAAAAAGAGTTATAAAACAGCAGTGTATCTGCTTGCTAAAACAAATCTAGTAATATCAAAAATCATTCAAAAGGAAAAAAATAGAATGCATGTCACACTTGTGAAACTATTATGAATAAAGAGAAAATGTGTTTGCATATAATATAGGAAGACTCTCAATAGCTCTTGGCATATGAAATTCACTATGAGGACTACAGTAAAACTGAGAATACTGTAAAAGAGCCATCTCACATACGTCCCTAGAATTTATGTTCCAATGCTAGTGTATTAAATTCTGTAATCTTTGGCTTTGGGAAAACGTGATTTTATTTTATAAAATGAACTACCATATAAATTGTTTATCTGAGAAAAAATACTGGTAGGAACATAAACAAAGTAGCTTTTTAACACTAAAAATAACTGGCTCAAACTTTCAAAGTGCTTTCAGAAAGTGAGCACACTTATAATATAAGCGGGGCTATGCACATACAGTCCTTGTTGCACACACAAATTCAGCTCATCTCACCATGCTCAGCTGCCCTTGTTTTCCATTAACTCCATCCTGAGACATCTAAACTCATTTGCTGTTATCGCTGCAGTTGTGCCCAGGAGATGTTCTAATGCCAGCTACCACAGCCTGACGCCTGCCAACTCCTTCAGAAGAATTTCAGGCACAGCTGAACTTGAGACTTGTTATACTTAGGCATCCACATCCATTTCTTCATGCTACAGCTTGGAAACCACAGCAGGATAAGCACCCATCACCAATGAAGCAGCTTCCAGATTCACTTCTTTCTTCCTTTTTTCCATTCTTTTTTTCCTGCTGTTGGGTTTGTTTTGCTTTTATTTTATAGATTTTGTCTTCCCTGAGCTCCCCTATCACAAACACAGCCACAAAGGGAGACAGAGCAGGTTCTGGGGCATCCTCCTCCTCATATCCATGGTAGCCCAAAATGTTTGTCAGTAACATCTGGAATTAAGGCAACCAAGGTGGTGTGTACAAAGAAAAAGTACCTTCAGGAAACATACTGAACACTATCAAAATATCAGAGTCTGAAATAGACACATGAAGTATTTAAATACTTTCACACTCAAAACAAATTATGCTTACTACCCAGTATTTGAACTGCTTTTTCTTTGCTATTGCAAACAGTTTGAATTTGATTCTGTAGTGAATAGTAGCACTTTGACTCCTATTTGAAGCCCATTCAGCAACACAACTCCACAAATAACACACAGGATTTCCACACTTTATGAAAAAACAAATGTTTTTGGCTCAAAGGAAGTTGTGCAAATTAGCTGACAAAATCACTCTCTTTTGTTTTCTCTCCTTAATATAAAAACTTAAAGGAAAAGGAGGACCATTAATCAAGAAACAGAAAAAACTTTATTAAAAGCATGACAGCCACCAAACATCGTTAATGTCCCTGTCGTAATGACATGCACAACGCTCAGTATCCAGGGAAACGGCGTCGTAATGAAGTTGGAGACTACTGTATAAATGCACCTTCTAAATCACCCCCAAGAATGTAGATTGCTCAGGGACTGGCCAGTTTATTAGTGTGACACCCTGATAGTTTTGACATGCTGCAGCTTCAAAACAAAAAGCTAACAAGCTACTTTGGCATAAAGAGCCCTTTTGTCTGCAGTGCACAGACAGACCCTTCCTAGCATCTGCTTATGGAGTTGATGCGTGGAGGTTTCTCTAAGCTTCCAAGCCATTCATCTTCATGTGACTTATTCAAAAATCTGTAATGATGAGCATTAATTAAATGGCATAACCAACAACAAACAGAGCAGAGATGCTGTCATTTCTTTCCATTTCTCAATGAACTGAAACGTGCAACAATGCCACTGTTGCTTTCTGAAGCAACTTCTGATGTTCTTTGTCCCTGTGTCCAAGGGTGTCGTCTCTGATGAAACCAACCCTATACCCAGGTGGGACCAAATCACCACACACAGACCCCAGTATGGTACATGACAAAATGGAGGTTTATTCTCCTCGGCACGTGCTTCTATAGTGGCTTTGCTTCGCCCACGCCCCCTAGGCATGCCTATCATGTTGATCAACCAATGACAGAGCGGGGGGGGGGGGGGGGGGGGCAACACCACAACCTTCCGCACTTCTCAGGAGCCCCATGGCCTGAAACCCACTCCAACAAGCATTCATTTGTTTCTGTGGCTGCTTATTTCACCCAACAAACAACTGAATATAAAGCACTTCTGATCTGGTTCAACCGCTCCATCACTATGTGGTATTCTTCCCTTCCAGTGCATGTCAGGGTTTTATTAATGCACACACTTTAACATGCCCTGTAAGTTTTCTCTCTGACCTTTTCACCCTGGCAGAACTGAATTCCCTTCGGTTCACACTTTTCCACAATTGTAACACCCTTTATGAGAACAAAGTACATAACCTAACCTATCTACAGTATTTCCAACTATGCCCTCAGGAACAGAAGCCAAGTGCTAAGTAACCCAACTCCCAACTGCTACTCCAAGGCATGCACAGAGTCACACAACTCCATGCTCTATTTGATGCTGTCAAGCGTTAAGCTGTATGACAAAAAAAAGGTTCCATCATCCTTGTGCTGCTGCTTCTTTAGAGCCCTGTCTCTTTGGTTTTCAGAATCTGTTCTCCATCCCTGTCGCAATCTCCACTGCCTCTGTACTCAGACCTGAAGACAACTCGTTTACCTCTCTCTTTTCTACCTACGCTGCTTTGGAGATGGTCTCATATCATTCTAGAGAAGTTTACAATCCCCAGTAAGTTCTGCTGCCTTTCTCACACCTCCCCTCATAGACCTTGGTGGGGCTGAACATCATTCTTCACCTCCTCAAACAGCCCCATCTCTTGAGCTGCCTCGTGGCAGTCTGATGCTTCTTCATCCTCTCAAGTTCTGAAGCTCATTTACAAATACCACACAAAATGATCTTGCCCAGTTAATCTTTATAGCTGGTTCTATTGCCTAAGACATCTTCTTAAATGGCCATACAAATTAAGGCTGTAGCTTTCTCTCAGTACTCATTGGACACAAGAAATGGAACAGCTCCCCTTCAAGGACAGGCTCAGAAAGTAGGGCTTGTCCAGCCTGGAGAAGAGAAGGCTGCAGGACAACCTCACTGCAGCCTTCCAGTACCTCAAGGGAGACTACAAACAGGAGGGGAGTCAACTCTTTTAAAGGATAGATAATGGCAGAACAAGGAGAAATGATATTAAGTCCAGGGAGGGAAGATTTTAGTTGGATAACAGGGGGAAGTTCCTTACTATGAGAGTGTGAGGTGCTGGAACAGGCTGCCCAGAGAGGCTGTACGTGCCCTATCCCTGGAAGTGTTCAAGGCCAAGCTGGATGGGGCCCTTCCAAAATGAGGCTACTTGTTCTGATTCACCAAGAACTCACCAGCAAGAAGCGTTAAAGTGAGGAGATTTGAACTCTTTTGCATCTCTGAAAGGCAGGTGCTAGATGCAGAACTGCAGATTTAACTGATTCCATTCAGCTTGTCTCCAGAGTGACCTCACTTCCAGCGGTACAAGGCACCTATAGCTCCTCTTCATTCAATGGGAATATCACTGGTCTCTATCATGAGAAAGTTAAGCTCTTCACCACATTGCATCTTAGCTTGTTTACTTGTCGTTCACGCTTATCTGCCTGCAGTGAATGCTGTAAGGTTTAATTAGTTTTGGTCTGTAAAACACACCAAGATCCCCCAGAAAAGCTCTCATACATTTACAGTACAATGTCTGCAGAACCATTTTTTGGGTACCCCTGGAGTAATGAGCAGGAGCAGCTAGAGCACAACTCCAAAGATGAGGCACTGCAAGCACAAAGCTGTCTGCAATCCCCAACCGTATCTGGAAGATCAAAAGTTTTGGGGGCAGCATTTTCCCTCGACATGTGCTGAAACCGATCTGGGAGTTAACAGAGGTTTTGCAGTACAGCACTGGCAGAAAAAAAAAAAAAAAAAAAAAAATCATCAGCATCTTTCAGCAAAAATAAATAAGGTTTAAAAAAAACAACAGCATGCACACCTGGAATAAAATAGAAATCTACAAGACTAACGAAAGCACCATATGGGTTTTTTTAAAATATCCCAAACAGCTTCAAGTTGCCCAGGCTTCAGCATTCATTAATTGCTCAGGACACAGATTTATTTATCTATGGCTCAGAAAAGAATTCCTAGCTCAGAGGCTTTCCAAAGAACGACCCTCCCCAGTTCTGCATGGCCACCTCGGCCAGCTCACCCCGCTGTTTCTCATTCTGATGCTAATGCAGTTCAAACAACCCAGCCTTGCATTTTTTATGTATGCAATAAGCCTATCACTTAGGTCACTTAGTTGTGTCAGTTTAAATCACAACATTCCCATAGAGAAAAATCTGATCGTTTTATTTATTTCTGGAGAAAGAGAAGGGAGAAGAAAAAAAAAAAAGTTCATTACAAAAATGCTGTTTCTGTTTGTGGTGCCTTCAAGTCCCACTGAAATCTGCATGAATTAACAGCGTCTGAACCCATGAGAAACGACGCATTCTAATTAAGATTTACATAGCTGCCCTCAAGTCAGGATACCCTGAAAATATCTGTCCAGGCATAGGTATATCATATTATATAATTTCATGTTATTAGGTCTTATCCAAAGACTGCTGGAATACAGGCTGAGATCCCATTGGTCTCAGTGGGCCTCAGACCTCTCTCCTTTGTAAATAACCTTGGATTCTACCACTTTGGCTCTCACGAGTATCCACACAGGGATATTCTCAGGGCTTCTCACAAGAAGAAGAAAAGATGAAGTTGAAGCCATCCATGAAAGATACTGGATTTTTTCCAGATGTGGTGCTGTTTTTAATTAATTTGGAAACATCTGAGGTATTTGTTCATTAAATATGCTTTGCATTTCACACATACACAGAAGAGAGTAAAGAAACCCAAAACTGAAGCCAAAATCATAACATCTTTCTTAAAAAGACTCTTGACATCATTTTTAGCAAAATTAGGCTTACAAGAAAATCGCAGTGAGAGCTCTGCTGCAGCACAACATAGCGGTATTCAAGGCATGTGCTTCCCAACCCCAGGAAAGCTCACCTTGACCTGGAGGACTTACCCATGCAGACTTCTCCCACCCTACTCAGTTCTGCAGTTCTGAGTGCAGGATACATCCTGCTGTGCCCACCTTAATGGAATCATAGAATCATTAAGGGTTGGAAAAAACCACAAAGTCCAACTGTCAGCCCACTCCCACCGTGCCCACTCACCATGGCCCTCAGTGCCACATTTCCACAGTTTTTGAACACCTCCAGGGATAGTTGAACTAGATGATCTTCCAACCTTAATGATCTTATGATAGTGTCTCCTCCACCTCCCAAGGCAGCCTGTGCCAATGCCTCACCACAGTTTTTGAGAAGAAATTTTCCTAATATCCAACTCAAACCTCCCCTGGCACAACTTCAAGCCAGTCCCTCTTGCTTTATCTCTGTTATATGAGAGAAGATGCCTATCCTCCCCCTCACCACAACCTCCTGTCAGGCGGTTGTAGAGAGCAATGAGGTCTCCCCTGAGCCTCCTCTTCTCCAAACTGAACAATCCCAGCTCCCTCAGCCACTCTCCATAAGATTTGTGCTCCAGACCCTTCACTTCTTTGTTATCCTTCTCTGGACATGCTCCAGGGTCTGGATGTCTTTCTTGTACTGTTGCTCATTCCACTGTACAACTGTAATAAGTAAAAAATTACTTTTTCCCTGAAACTACCTTCTCTGACATACAATCCGATGGCAACGCTTTAAGTTAAAGACTGAAAGGGATGAAACTTACAGCAAATTGTGACCTGATATAAGTTCTGAAGTATGAGCATAGAGAAAGTTCAAACAGATAAGAAGATAAAGACAGACATTTCTGAGATTTCAAGCCAATGCCTATGGACCACTCACTGCCAGTCAACCCCAATTAGAGCAACCAGGAACGTACCATAGCCATCTAGAGATGCAAGAAGCAAAGAAACAACTCCCAGCCTCCTGCTTTTTGCCACATTCATAGCAAGAAGTTCCACCACCGAACACGAAGGTGAATCTGCATTCCCACCCAACCCAGGCAGGAGAAGGTTGCATTCATCAGCACCCAGGCGGCTCCCAACATAGAAAATCGAAGGACTTTCAGCACAAAGAGTAGGCATATTTCTGCAATATCTAACTTTGTAACAGATGTCATTTACCCCAGAAGCACGGAGATCCTCGAAGAAGGGCTGCACACTGCCCATACGCCTCTCACTGCCACCGCTGGCTGCTCCCAGCATCAGGAGCATCCAAGTTAGCTCGGCCGTTCGGCGCTGCAAAGCTCTCTGAAGGCATCACCCTCCCGACTCTGACACACTCCGCATTACCACAGCGCAGCTCTCGCCTCCCCTCTAGCGGCGGAGCCATCCGCTGCGCGCTGCCGTCGGAGCGGTCCCCGGGCAGAGGCAGCCAAATCCCGGCCCCACGGCACGCTGAGATCAGCCGGCAGCAGCACGGCCCTCCTGCCGCCCAGGGAGCTCCCAGCCGGGCCGGGAGATGAGCAGAACCTGCAGTCAGCGCGGGGAACCGCGGCTGAGTTCGGGACGAAATTACTGGCTTCTCAGAGACCTCAGAGATTCGGGTATTTTGTGGCAAAGATACGCTCCAACTTTTCCTGACCAAAGGCAAAGTTATGTATCTGATAGCTCTGGTTGAGAATCAAAATCAATCTAGTGATCACCAGGCAAGCCAATGTCTCAATGATCTGTAATCAATTTCACCACGCGCTGTGCTGAATGTGATGCTCTCCCCCATTCCAACAACAGCACACAAAGATAAAAAACCTAAAAAACTTCACGTTTCTTCACAAGCACTCAAGTTTCCTTCCTTTGGTTGCCAGTGCTAAAATATGCTAACAGCATTAAGGCAAAGGGACGACTTGCAGAGCTCGCAATCTGTATTCAGCATAATTAGCAGATGCCAATTTAACTTATTACTGCTTCTTCCCTTCCATATTATAAAAAGGATGTCAATGAAAACCTGTTATCTAAATGAGTGTTTTCTCAGTGCTGATATAAAGCAACAATCATGGGAAAATACAGTCCCAGAGTATGTGTTAGGAAATAGCTGACTTGGAAATGACATTATAAACAGCTACAGTAAAGACAGAAATTAATGCCTTCAGACAGGACTTCTCTCTCCTCCTTCATACTTTGGATTTTTAGACTGTTTTTAAGCCAAACCAGTTACATGTCTGGTGGCATTCCTGGTGAGTTGATAAACAATACAGCACTCAAGGTAAGGCAGTGTTAGCAGAGGAGGCTGCTCAGCCATCTCCACCACTGTTCATTTTAAACTACAAGAAACAAACACCCTTAAAATGCATTTCCTCAGCAGAGAACCAGCAGCCAACAAGTCAGACAGAAGGCAAACACCTAAGAAAGAAACCAAAGTCTTCCAAATGAGCCTCTCCCAAAATGGCCAGTAATGCGCCCTGTCACAGCTGAGGGGACAGTTACAGAGTGCACTTCCCCTGCCTACCAGCCTAAAACACATTTCATAAAACAAAGCCCTCTTGAACCAAGAGGCTGCAGCATACACACATGCAGAAAAGCAGTGCACACCAACGTTTAGGGATGAAGGTTTCTAACACATAAAAGATATAAAGATGCAGTCTAGGCAACATTTGCTGCTACTTCTGCTGGGTGAAGATGCCCTCCCACCAACATTTCTGCATATTACAGTGCAGTGCAAAAAAAATATTTCAGTCAACTCTCTCCTGACTCTCAGGGCTGAGTTGAAGAGCCTTGTAAGGCTATGCTCCTCTGCAGCTTTACTCCGTTTCTGCTCTAACTTCATTTGTTACGCTAAGCAGAAAGTGTAAACTTCACTCCTTGCAAGAAGTAAGGAAAAAAATACTATTTCAGGCTGTGTGTAAAGCACAGAACAGAACCGCAGCACACATACCCCCAATTAAACTGGTCTCTGTGGAAACTAATAACTTTCCACAGTGTGCACTGTAATCCAAGTAATAATTTTAAACAGGCATAAGCTGCAGCGTGCTGAACTAAGGCATTCTTACCTTGCAAAGAGTGCTTGAAGACGTTTAGTTACAGTAAAGGAGAAGAATGTGTGTGCTGCCAGGCATTCCCATGTATGAGGGGACATGCCTTGCCCCACACATGCGCACGCACAGCAGTGCTTTCAGGTGGGGAAAGGAGCAGTGAAGATGAGCAGCAATGATAATGCCCCAGCTTTATCTTAGGGACAGTCAACCGGAAAGAAGCGTTTCAGGTGAAAATGGAAAAAAAGAAATCCCCCCAAAAAAAGATTTCTTTTTTTTCCCTCTGGATGTCAGGAGCTCTACAGCTCTTTGGATAAACCGTATGTAATACCTTAACGCAGAAATCCTCCTAGTCCGCCTCCCTCACCAGCCAATTAGTTGCACATGTCAAATGACACTGCACAAACAATGCACAAAGACTTAGCAAGACAAACCAAAATATTAAAGAATCCCTTACCTTTTAGTCAGAATAAGTGACAGACAGCAGGCACGAGAAACTCACTTGGCACAGTTGCTGTACATATTTCTCTGCGGACTGCTCCTTAGTGGTCCCAAAAGCACTGAACATAAAAAAACTCCAGCCTGCCTGCTTCATTCTTCAGCAACAGAGATACATGCTGTCACGGTAACAAGAAAAAGCAAAAAGAACTACAGATCTTAGGGTTTAAAAGCCTTTGTGCTTACAGGGAAGAAAAAGAGGAAGCAAGGGAAAGAAGGAACAGAGCAAACACTTTTTGTAAGAGAAATCTGGTCCTGGCTACAGAACTAACCACGGCACAGGATCGTGCAGTTTGAATTTCCCTGTTTGCAAGCTCCTTGGGAAAAAAAAAATCAGTCTTTAGGAGGAAAAAAAAATTCAAATGCATGGATTGGGGGAAGGGAGAAAGGAGGAGGAGGAGGAGGAGGGTACTGCTCCTATGTGACATACATATGGAATGAGCATTAGAACAATGCTGACAGGACAGCTAAGCAACTGCACTCTGGGGCAGCAGTTTTCAAAGCAGAGCTCTTGCAGCTTTGCAGAAAGGAGAAGAAAAACAATAAAATAAAATGGGGAAAAAAAAAAAAAAAAAAGCTCTGCAAAGGGGAAAAAAAAAAGAAAGAAAAAGGAAGAAAAATAATGGATAAGAGCTGTTGATTCCAAATGAACTGCCCGACGGGGGAAAAATAGAATAGAAATGAAATGAGTTGCCTAATTTCTGAGAAGGGGGTGGGTGGGAAATGCCGCGACTGCTTTGCAGCGCAGGCAGCAGAAGCCCCGTGTCGGTGCGCTTACATCTCAAGCGGCGCGCAGCGGGTCCCCTCCTCCCCACGCCTCCCTCCGCCTCCTGCCTAGGAAGCTCTTGGTCCCATGGGCAGGGATTCCAGTGGACCCAATTAACACCGTACTTCGCAGGCTCCTCGGTATGATCGATACTAAATAAGCTGAGTTTTAGCGGCACTGAGAAAGAAAGCTGCCGTGTAATTGGTGGCTGATGGAGGCAGCGGGATTTGGGTGTTTTTTTTTCCTACTTCCCTACTCCCCAGCTCTCAGAACGATCCAAGGTAGGGAGGGGGGAAATAAAACGAGTAGGTGCCAGCACCAGTGCCACAAGCTGCATCAGATATTTGTTGGAAACTTGATAGAAGCAGAACATCAGTTGCTCATTTCACTAGCTTCACCAGTACTTTATTAAAGTGGATTTACAAATCAATGGAAGGAATCCAAAGGTTCACAAATGCGCTCTTTCATCAGGCCGGCCGCCTGGCCCTACAGGAAGTTTGCTGAAGGGGTCTGGGGGCTGTTTTGCCAGCACACTTGTTTTAAATGGGCCCCCAACAACACGACTGGTTTGGTTTGGTGAAAGAAATGCACTAAGAGGTTTGCTGCTGGAAGGGAATGCATCCTAGTGTGTTTACTGCTTCGTTCCCACAGCACGTGCTGCAGGCACCCTACAAATTGCAAATTATTTTAATCTGAAGGGGAAAGTGGTTGGGAGGCAGCAACCTTCTTTGGTCATGTTTTCCCCGATCTATCAATCACAGATTGCCACGTAAAAACAATCTACTACAGGCTCTCTCTGTAGAGGAAAAGCAATTACTAGCATTAACTCTTGCCACTGCAAATTAATACAATACAGTCCACAACTGATAGAGCCTGCCTGCAAGCCATTAATCTAAGAATGAATGGCTTGTTTGCTTAAATCCAACCTGTCTGAAATTCTCAGGTCAATATGTCCCTTTCCAGATTTCTACTTGTTTGGGAGAGGAAAAGCTTTTTTTTTTTTTTTTTTTTTTTTTTTTTGTGCTGGGGCCCACCTGCTTACAAATACAGCATTTCTCTACCAGTAGTTGCTTAGTTGCTTTTGCATTTTTTTTGTTTCTAGGGTGGCCATAATCCTCAAACCAAACCAAATAAAAAGCACTGAGCAACACCCTTGAGTGAGCGGCTGGGTTGACCAGTGACTTGTGTCCATCTTCTTAAATTAAAGCGAGATTGCATTTCCATACGAGTAAGATCAATTAAAAATACTCATAAAACCATGCTACTAAAGGCATTGAAGAGTTAAATTAATTAACTCACAAAGCTTCCAATTAAATAATGTTAAGGTTACTGCTTCTAGCTGAGGGAGAAAAAGAAAAAAACAAAAAACAAAAGAGAAGGACAAAATGCTGATAGTGACTACTGATAGCCACACCACGTGCCTCACTGTTTGTCAAAAATTCTTTATGATTCTTATTAAGATGTTCCTCACAGGGAGCGGAGGGCAGCACTGAGCTCTGCTCTGTGTGACAGCGACAGGGCCTGAGGGAACGGCATGGAGCTGTGACAGGGGAGGGGAGCTGGGGGTGAGGGAAAGGGTCTGCACCAGAGGGAGGTGGGCATGGAACAGCCTGCCCAGGGCTGTGGGCACGGCCCCGAGCTGCTCCAGCTCAGGGGGCATTGGGACACAGCTCTCAGACATTAGGTTTGATTTTGGGTAGTACTGTGTGGAGCCAGGAGTTGGACTTGATGATCCTTGTGAGTCCCTTCCAACTTGGGATATCCTGTGATTCTATGATCCCACCAGGCAAGGAGAAGACCCAAAAGAGCACCAGTAAATTGTTTATGCACACTAAGTCAGTACTTTTTGAACTACAGTAACTCGAGGCTTCTGTACACTTGAGGAAGATGCTATATTTTACATTTATTGACTTCACAAGTTTAATCTAGCTGACGTAGGGATTCTGGTGCAAGAAGAGTAAGGAAGGAAATATCCCCAAGTAACACAGCACTGAGCAGGGCACTGCTGGGTGAGAATCTGAAGGAGGAGAAAACACAGAAACATCCGCAGGACATCACAGAAAATGCTGCAGGTCCTCTTCACAGTTGATATTGACCCAGCACTACAGTGCAGCAAACATGGTCCACATGATGATGGATTTGAAATGATCACTGTTAACACCAACCTGACTGTCCAGAGTCTGCACAACTACATTCCCCTTCAGTCCCCTACTCTAAATTAGGAGACAGTGTGAAATGGTTCTGAGTGACCCTGAAGCAACTTCAGCCTTGTGTAGAATGCCTCCCATCACAACAGCAGCAAAGGTAGGGAAGCTCATCCCAGAAAATTATTTTCACAGAAAAACAGTGCAATAAGAATATAATCCACTCAATATATCCAGGCTGAAGATGTCCAGTGAGTAGATGCATTTTGGGAAAGGCTCATGTTTACAGCTGCAGAGGGGATCGTAAGTGCTTTTGGAACCCATAAGCAATCCATCAGTTGATCTGTCATCTCAACACTCCTAGGAACCAGGAAAGTCTTATTATCCCCATTTTAGAGATGATGATTTGAACACTGAAAGCCTAAACTGCCTCCCCAAGGAGATGCAAGAAGTGCTGGAGAATAGCAAGGAACTGATTCCAGGCTTTTCAAGTCCTTTAACTGCAAAGACAGTTCTTGTTTCAAACACAAGCAACTAAATTTGACATATTTTGAAAGTCAAACAATTTGTTCCCTAAAAAAATCACTGTCATCCTAGTCTACTCTAACACATAAGCCAAAGCACAGTCTGTGGTATTTAAGGAGTTCCTATTTAAAAAATACACATGTGTATGTTGACAGGTTTTATTACAAACAAAAAAAAAATCACAATCCACTTTACTAGAAAATAAGTCAAATATCATTCCATTATTAGAATCACGGTCCCATTTCGGTAGGACATTTCAAGCCAGTGGAGAATTGCACAGAAGGATAACTCACAGGTGTGAAGGAAACCCAACAGGAAACATTTCTCAAAATAATAATACTTATTTCTAAAAGTAAGTATTAAATCACATTATTAGCTAAGATGTGGTAGAGATAAGACTTGTGAGTACCGCGGTGCAGGCCCCAGCTCCCTGCTCCCAGCAGAGGAGGCCATGGTGGTGCTCCTGGCGTTACTGGAGTTGGGAGTAGGCCAACATCTCTCAGCACACAATCCCACCACAGCTGCCATCCAGCAGCCTCCGATGACAGCAAAATAATGAGCCAAGGGGCAGCTTAATAGAATTTGGAGGAAGAATGTGTCACTTTCTCAGAATTCGTTTTTATCCACGTGAAAGCCAACGCTACAGGTATAAAGAGAACTTAACAGAAGTCCAAGCCAAAAAGATCTAGCAAAGAAAAAGAGCCATTACCAGAAGAGAAAGAAGTCAGTATTTACTGTTCAAGGGCAGGAACTAATGACTGTTAATGTGGCTGTACCATAGGACCCAGAGCAAAAGCAATAAAGATTTTCCTCTTTCCTCTATCAAAATCTATACAAAGTGTCAGCATTTACAACACTTTTTGGAAAAGTACAATCTAGCCGGATGCTGCTCAAGAACCTGTGACAGAAATTGCAAACATGACAGATTAGCTATGTAAAGATACATGGTGTAAAACAATTTGTAATAGCTTATCCACTTTATTACAAGTATCGTCAACTCTGTCCATTATCCAAACCTTCTAATTCAACTGCTTATACTCTCAAAGACTACAGCCTTTGGCAATATATAAAGTTGTTTAAGTTCTCTTTTTCATATACTCATTTGGATTATTAAAAAGCAAATAAATTGGTACTCTTTTCTTTCTTCCTTTAATATTCTGTTTCATATAGAATGACAAACACTAAAAATTAAAAAAGAAAAACAAAAAAGTAACTAAATAAACCATAGCTTCAAAACATTGGTACTCAGAAACAATAATGAATACACAGTGATGTGGTCTTTGTCCAACAATGTGAAAAAATGTCAGTGGATATTTTAAATATTTACCAAATGACTGGGAGGTGTATCAGGTTGCAAGGATTGGATTACACACACTTTCAAGAGATGATGATTAATTTTAATCTACATCAGCAGGCTTCGAGGTTTGCTTTGTTCTTTTTAATTTCTAATTACATTTTACAACTGGAATAAACAGTGAACACAAAAAAGTAGAAAAAAAAAAAGGAAAAACAGCCATTTAAGGCACTTAACATCAGAGAACGTTAGTCAGATAATTAGGATTTACAACTAAACAATAAACCATGGTGAGGTTCAGCCGACTAATACTCTGCACTATTATGTAGTGAATACCAATGATAAAAGGGCAATTTCCCATCTGAAAACAGGGTTTCAGTGACTTGCAGCTGTTAGGTAGAGGGGCCTGGTTAGTGCCTTCTCAAAGGCATTTATCACAGAGGCGCAGCACTCCTGAATGGAGTCATGGCACCCATTCCACCTGCTCCTGCAGGGAATCCAACAGGGAGCCCAGGCCATACACCATCCCAGAGGCCTCCAGGGTGACCACATCACCACCCAGGCAAGCTCGATTAAAGCTAGTGGGACACACACTATAAATGCAGGGGAGGAAGGAAGGAGCTCCTTCCTTTCAGAACAAACTGAAAGAAAAGAAGAACTGCTGGAAGAAATTCCTACTCCTAGCTTTAAGTGTCTGGCTGTGGTTCTCAAAGCAGGCAGTGCAGGGCTCCTGCATGTCCAGCCCTGGATAGTTCCATGGTCAGCAGGACGTAGTCCATTCCACTGCATGTTTATGGTTACATGACACACATCTCATTCATGATACTGCTTAAAGATGCAGTGTAATGTTCATGGGAAGCAATAACAGCTCTCCTTAAACTGTATTTCTACACACCTTTCCCTGTAAAGTTACCAAGCTTCAGTTCCTCCTCTACAGCAAGGAAACCTTTCCCCACTGCTCTGGCAATAGGGCAGCTTTGGGATGAAGCTGTCTCAGATGTAGACAGAAGGGCATCCTAAAACGCAGCCGGAAGAGCCCTTACTTGGTCAGGACACATCAGCACCTCCTTGCTGAAAAACCAACACGGGTCCAGATACTGGAGTGGGAAAATAAGTATGAATAAAAGCATTATAAGTACCTAAGTAAACTGCTAAGTAGTGGTCTGTTATTCCACAGGAAAAAAAAAAAAAAAGAAAGAAAAAAAAACAGAAAAAAAAAACCCAACATATGATGATATGGCTCCACAGCTAATTTTGGTTACTGATCCATCAGGTTTTTCTATAGGATGCTGACATGTAACATGGAATGTATTTTAAGTGTCACTTTGCTTGAATATATACCTCCAACACATGCTAATAACAGTTTAAATGTAAAACCTTGCCACGTCACAGCTGCTCACATCTATTACTTCTGAAGACAGAAAGAAACTGCTAAGCATCATTCTTCAGAAATGGAGAGAGAATGTGGGAAAAGAGATGGATGGATTTGGCAAGAGATCGCAAATGCCTAGGATTTCTGTCTCCTGCTCACGGCAAGCCTGCATACTTTATTCCTTCTCCAGTTTTATTTTAGCATCAACTTTTCTGAGTGCCTTTTGCAAGCCAGCTCAGCCCAGCATGAAGTGTGCTGGCACATTCCACCGCCACAACCCCGTCACTGTGGTCAAGCAGTCAAAATCCTCATCAGTTCCCATTTTCAGACTGTGTGTTCCACAAGAGTAGTTGAAAGCTTTCCTGCTATATGTATATGCCTCCTTGAGAGCCTTCACATGGATAGTACAGCAGGAGGACTCCAAGCACACCAAAGGTGAGGGCTTTCCATACCACCAAGCTCTGCTCCTAAATTTCAAGGGGCATCTCTGGGGGTCACTGGTCAACCTGTAGCTGAAATGTATTAGTTGCAGACTGAACAGGCAAAATGACAAATCTCTCTTCTGAAGCCTTATTTTCCACTGTTCTGGCATCAATTTTCTCATTATATTCTTTTTTTTTTTTTTTTTTTCTTCCAGACAAATTCTTCATCTATGATTTGCCTATAGGCGCCTCAGTTACCTCTTACAGAGTAAGGCTGAGAAAATATATAGGTTTCTTCTCCTTTGTAGCAGGTTTCCAGCATGTCCAAACTGAAGGTCCTTTTATTGGGAGAAGGTAGATTAGCATAATTGCTTTATAGTTTCGACTGTTTCTATCATCTTCAGAACAGATCTCCTCCAAGTTCTGCCTTACTTGCTAAATGGTATCAAGTGACAATTCACGCCCACTTTGTGGAGGGCTCCTGAAGTGAACTGAATGGATGTTTAAAGAGATTTGTGCTTAGGACTACACCTTCAGTTGCTATGACTGCTAAAGGCTAAACCTGGCAGGGCTGATGTCTTCATCTGGGCCCTGAAGGCTGAGGATGATCCACAAACAGACATCAAGGCTGGAGGTCCTGGCACAGGGAGCTGGAAAGGAGCACGTGATGAACTGCAGCACCCAATAATTAAATGGTAACTGCAATGTTATTATCATGGTGCAGTGGTGGGAGGAAGGAACTGCCCAATAACAGGAGAAAATAAAGATTCAAGCATTTTCCTTCGAAATTATTTTAATGGACATGGCTCCAAGTTTGGCACAATAGCAGGCAAGTATCTCCATCAAAGGCATGAAACCAAAAGCCATGAGAATCCGTTATCATTAGACAATCCCACTTATATTTTTATGATATTGTTCTAAGAAGAGATGGAAAACTATGGCTTAACACATTTCCTTAGCACTACTTTACCTCTCTAAACTGTCACAAGGAAGAGTGGGTAAGAGAAGAGAGGAGGATAGATTTATGTTGCACTCACTGCTCCTTAGAAAAGACTGCTGCTGTTGTCATAAGCCATTCTGAACCCATCGTTTGTCAGCAAGCAGAGGGCCATGAGCTGGGCTGAGACAGGCACTACAAGACAGCTCCAAGGAGCTGCTCCATCTCCACCATGTGTGACATGGCTTGAGTGTGTCTGAGCTCAATGGGCTATACTCCAAAATTCAGGTTTGGACTGCTTTTACAGCACAAAGCAAGACCTTATGGTTTCTTAACATCGTACTGCTCTTCTTCCCCAGTAGAAAACCTTCACAGAGCAAAAAGCACCTAGGCCACTAATTGTACCTGCAGCCAGATTACATCTCATCTGAAGACCTAGTGAAAATACAGCAGTAAGAAGAACTGCTGCCAACTGCACCTAGCACTACACAAACACAAACACGTGGGCAGACTCGCCTTATAGAAAGCACAGAACTCTGTTTCTCCCCTGTGTGCTACATGAATAATTTGGTCTATGGATGTTCCTAGAAGAGGCCATGGGGAAGCCATCCTCTCAGGGTAGCTAAGTGCTTGACTTCTGTGTATTTTTATGTGTTTGTCAAACACTTAGACACTACATGCACTTAGGATGCTTTAAATAAACGAAGTGCATCAGGGTTGTTTAGTGCAAAAGGCACTGTACCAATGCACCTTAACCACCTCCAGTGGAAATTATAACAGGATATAAGCGTAGTAAGTGCAGTCAAAAAAAAAGCCTAATAAAAATAGGGTAGCAGGGTGAGAGAGGAAGAAATTTAAGACTGGCAGCATTGCTGCCTGAAAGAAATCAGGACAGTAGATCAGAGAATAGCTCAGATCATAAGATAGAAAGGGAGCAAAAGAACCTCCCGTTTTACTACAACTAGGCCTGCTTACATTTCATTACAGGCAATCCAGGATAGGCAATTGTGTAATCAAGAGCCAGACGGCTTTACTCATTTATAATTAATTCAGAGTACTTTGAAAGTGAGCTTAGAAAACAGCCAAGTGTTTCCCTTTAAGGGAACCTCTCATAATGCTTCTGCAGGGCACCGCAAGCAGAGCAGTTGTTCAGCTGAAGACAAAAGGTTTTCTTCTGACATAAATGAATAAAATGTTACCACAGGCAGTGAAGCAGAGAGCATAGCCTGTCTTGAAGGGAGGCTCTAATCCAAACACTGGAGTTCTACAGTGAGAAATACCATTCTGGACATTTTTATGCCATTTTAAGGGTCGAGAGAAGTCTCAGTACGTTATAGACTGAGATGGGAACAACTCATTGTCCAACTCACGGTTGGACTAGATGATCTTGTAGGTCCTTTCCAGCCTCGTGATTCCATGTTTCTATGATTCATTCTTCTATTTATTGTATATAGACATCTGTTCCCTTAAAAGCACTGATGCTAGAGCAAGCACAGTTCTTGGCTACAAAACCACAACATCCCTTTGCATCTACTCACTATACTTGCCAGGAGAGTAGGTGTTAAAATTCTTTATGGTTGCATTGGCCTCATACAGTCGCCATTCTCCCTAGCCATCCCACTGTGAATCGCCTCAACAGCATTGCCCTGCATCCCATAACTGCTCCTTTGTTCAGATCCTCAGGTATTCATTAGCTGTCCTATGCCCACACAAATAATTCAGAACATTAAATGCTGCCTTCCGTTTTGCGTGGTTGCTAATTTATCTACACTTTGCTTTTCGTCTGTAATTCACATTGACATTAATGGATAGACAAATATGTGCGTAACAGAACAGAGGCAGATCAAAATAAATGAGAAAAAATGTGGTCACCAGAAACCAATTATACATTCAAAACTGCATAGTAGAAACCACCAGAGTGTTGAAATCAAGCGAAGAGGAAAATGTACCAAAAACATACTTGGGCTGGGGGAAGACGGAGGGTGCAGAGATTCAATCAGTCTCAGCCTCATGGAAAAGAATATAAATGTTTAGACATGAACAGACCTCTTAAAATACAGTTGCAGAGTTTGCTGGCAGATGGACAAACATACAATAAGCTCACCAATGTGGAGACATATTAGGTAAGTCAGACATGAAATTGGCAGGCAACACGTGCAAGATGTGTCTTGTAAGGGCAAAATGTGTTCCCACCAAATACAAAGATGAATTCTCCAAGATAATCTGAAGAGAAATAAACATAAAATATTTAAAGCTGTTTGCCTAAATGCTATCACTTGAAGCACATGGTGGTTTTGTTTCCATCAGCATTCTTCTCACTACAACAAAAACCAAAGTCTTTAAGGAGGAATACTCCAATAGTCTTGCTACTTTGAAAGCTAAACATCTGCCCAGATGGCCCTGAAAGAGTTAAGTGCTTCAGAGCTCAGATATTCTCCTTCCTATGTCTCACCATAAGCACCAGGAGATTTATGTGCAATGTATTTCCAATTACAGATCTCCAACAGCTGGGCTGTCAGTCAACCTGCCTATCCATTGCATGTCTTCACCTTCCTATGTTCTCACTGCACTTAGAGGCTCCCTCTCTCCCCCAACAAGCACACACAACAGCATGACATCCCCACATTCCTATCAACAGGAGTAGGTTAAATGTTGCTTTAGATTTGCTTCTCCAGTTCAAGACATTACTGTCTCGCCACAGCATCCAGGAGAACTACTGCAGCGATTAATCTGATACAGCAAACCTATTTTAAAAGCAGAATGACATTTCCTCCAAAGCTTTTCCCATTAGCAGCCATTGGCAAGGAATGCAGAGTATGAAGGAAATCTGGGAGGAAAGGCCTTGGATTAGGACACAAAATCCTCCCACACTGGTACCAAAAGTCCAGATGCAAGGTTTAAAGAGGAAAGAAAATCCACTGCCCTATCAAAGTCATTCATTATGTTTTTGCCAGGTGAAAAAGTGTGCAGATATGGCAACTCTGAGATCTCCAAAAAGCTCCTCAGATTCACCTAAAAGAGGTTTATCTCCCAGTAGTTGTGAAGCCATGTCCTGAGTCTCAACTGCTTTCTGCTCAGCAGACATAAAGAGTTCATGGAAACAGGTGCTCTGCTCAGGGTCACCATCCATCCCATTTTAATGGATTATCCTTTATTTCTTCAATGCTCTGACTCGCTCTCAGCACCACACATCCTTTACTCAATTTCTCAGCCATGTGACTGAGGGAAATGCTGAATCAATAAACCTTTGCAGAGCAACACTAAACAATATAACCAGTGATTAAATCTTGTTTTCAGCGTGGAATTCAACCAGGAGAAACATAATTTAGGAAAGCTAACCACAAAGCTCTGAAAAAATATTTTCCTCTCCTGTTTGCTAAGATCTCCCTCAGCCATAGTCCTGAATTGGAAAAAAAAACAGCCAGCAGACATGGCATCATCCTTGAGACTTTGCCTGTTACAACACGATATAACCCCAGGCTGTTGTTTTTGCACCTGCATCTCACTTCCTAACCTCGGTTACAAAGAGGATGATTCTTGAAAGGTTAATTAGCAGCTATGTAAATAGAAAATCCTTGCTGCATATTGGAGTGAACGTGTTCTACTGTAAGGGCCGAGCACAAAGTGCAAAGGCCCAGGCTCAGAGACACGGTTACCAAGCCAGGTGCTCTAACAGGACCCATAAGGTGTTGTGTTTTTTTTTTCCTTCAGAGGCCTTATCAGACCTCTCTGGAAATTTTCACCCAGCCTCGACTGCCTATAAATAGCGAAGTGCAGCCCCCGGGGGCCGTGTGGCTCTGTGCTGCTGGTTGCTCCGAGTTGCTAAGGAGATGGCAGAGCAAAGGCTTGCAAACCATGTGGGGAAAACGGCACTGTGCTGGGATTAGGCCCCAAGCCAGGTAGGTGTCCTCCAGTTCAGAAACATCCCTTGGAAAATAAAAATTTGGATGAAGATTCCCTTCAGTTTACGGAAAGACTGAAAAATGAGCCTGAGAGAGGCCAGGAGCAGGGAATGTCAGAACTGACATCCCCACCAACAGACTCCTGGATAATTGTTACTAACCATCAGCCGTCTGCGTTCTTGCAGCATCCCAGTTTCCTGAACGCAGACCTGGGTTCTTTATCGCAGAGGAAAGTAATTATAGTTTATACTACACAGCACCATCCCAATGCAAAAGGAATTTCTGAATCCTTTTAAGTCACTTCTGTGCAGACTTTATAAACATGACTGATATGCAAAAAGTCAAGCTTTGAACTGCAGTGCTAGAATAAACTCCCTAAAGGAACTGAGACTAGGATGATCACTTCTATGCAATCTTTTTCACATCTGAACATGCACCCAATTCATTTATCTCAGGCTAGATGCTGCCTGAATGGAGTCAGAGTCTGCTCAAGACGGGGAAGGAAAATAAGGGTCATCATGAATTAAGGTTATATGTAGATGTGACTGTCTACCTCCTCTGGTCAAATTACATCCCTAAATAGATGATGACTCATAATGGCTGTGATGGTAACAAACATCAGCCAGATTGAGAGCACAGTCTGACAAGAGGAGGTTCCTCATTTCCAGGATGAATGGAGATGTGATTTTACAGGGATATATAAGGCTTGTTTGAAGTTTATGTGGGAGCAACTTCACAATTGCTCCTGGTGGACTGGAAAACAGCCTGAAGATAAACATATCTGTAAAGCAATGAAATTCTGCAGTACTTTCTAAGAACAAAACCCACAGGAAAACAACAACAAAAAGGTGCAGGAATCCCTCAAAGAAAGATGCATATAGAAAAAAGCTAAGGTAGTTCCTACAGACAGAAGCAGAAAGGCAGTTTCTACAAGCAGAATGGTTTGTGCTCTTATCCAGTTTCTCACCCAGATTACTTTCTTGCGGTAGAAAATTAAATGCTTTTGTTTTTTCCAAGACTCAATCACAACTAAAATGATACATCTTAGAAGAACAAAGGCAGTCCCTCCTGCCAGCACTGTATTAGCTCATCTCTCATTGGAAAACAAAGAGAAGAAAAAGGTGCATTTTTCTCTGTGGCCAATGATCCAAACCACAGAAGTATCAAAGCATATCCATAGCTGACAGTTGCTTAGTGTTACACAGGTGAAAGAGAGAACTACTTTTTTTTCAGTTCCCCTAGACAGCAATGAAACCACATTAGGAATATTTGAGACAAAAAAGCACAGAGAACAAGTGAGTGATCTGAACGTTCTGCCTTCCATCTTCCATAGATGATAACGTTCACATGAACTCACTGGCAACAAATCAACAAAAAAAGAAAGAGCATATGATCACAGCTTATCTCTCAACACGTATATTTCTTAATATAGGAAAGTGTATGATGAATCTGCCACCATCTGATCTTGATTGTTGTAAAACCAGTCATTCTCCCTTCATCTTCCAGAAGAGTGTTGGAGTGATGGGGGGGTATTTCTGGCAGCCTTACAGACACAGAAGTGCTGGGGCATATTCCCGGAGGACAGCTGAAAGTTTCTTAGTGATTTCCATCTATTAGATGCCACTTCTGCACATTACTTCAGGATTTTCCAGTGTGATTTTGAGTTAATTAAGGATGATGAGGATGGGCAAAGAGTCCTCAGGTCTTACGGCTGCTACTGCATTTCATTTTTCTCCACAGCAGTTTTTTTTATGATGGTCTTAAAAACTCAGAGATCTGATCTTGTAGCTACTGAATTTTATGACATAACACATTCACTGAAGATCTGATAAAATATTCTTTGGTCATAAATACAAAGTTTAACTGGGAAAAAAAAAAAAACACAGGAAAAAAAAACAAACCAACATTCCCTTGCATATTAAGCAGAAGAAAAAAAAGGTAAGAGTTCTTATTCAGTGCTATACTGACAGACTCTTTAGCAGGGTCTATTGTGAAAGGACTAAGGGACATGGTTTCAGACTAAAAGGGGAGATTTAGATAGATATAAAGAAGAGATTTTTACAATTAGAGTGGTGAGGCACTGAACAGATTGCCCAGAGAGGTGGTGGATGTTCCTGGAGACACTCCAGGTCAGGCTGGACGGGGCTCTGAGCATCTGATGGAGCTGTCGGTGTCCCTGCTCATGCAGGGCAGCTGGACTCTATGGCCTTTAAAGATCCCTTCTGACTCAAACAACTCTATGACTCTGTAACCCTATACACTACTTTGTAAAGCCCCAGCCTCTCACTGAAATTTCTGCAAACAAAATTATTTCTAACTTGATTCAGCCACTTCCATTTGGAAAACATCTTAATTTTTCAGGAAATTTCAAGCATTGTGGAATCAATGTAACTTGACAAGAGGTTGACTACAAATTATTCTTATGAGAATAATTATTCTTATGATAATATGACAGCCACGAGGCAATGGACATAAACTGAAATACATGAAATTATCTTTGAAGATTAAAAATATATATTTTTTCCACCATGAGAGTGATCAGGCACTGGAAGAGTTTGTTCAGGAAGTTTGTGAAGTCTTCATCCTTGGAGATAGCCAAAGCCTGACTAGACATGGCCTTGAGGAACCTGCATGTCCTGCCCTTGCTCTGAGCTGAGGCTTGGGCAAGGTGTTCTCCAGCCACTCTGTCACATTAAGTATTAAACACAAAGATTCAAACGTAACAGATGGTTAAGGTTGAAACTCTGCTCATAAGATGTATTGAAATATGTATCATATAAAATGTACTGAAATTTCAATGGATAGTATTTCATATTTGTGAGCAAAAGTTAGCGAGAAGAGTACAACTAAAAGAAAAATAGCTTCTTTTTTTTTAATAACGTATTTTTATCTCCAACAAATTAAGTGCTTTGTCAAGCAATCTTCCTTTTCCATTAGAGAAACAGGTCTTCAATGCGGATCTTGGTTTTCTGTCCCCACATTGCTATTCATTTGATGGCTAGGGCTACATTTCTTGTCAATCTTCATTTCCCTATGTCATGCAATTGAGTATCACACTTCCCATATTTCCCTATATATTTCCTCTGTCTTAAGCTGGAGAAACTACCATGGTTCTGTGATTTAAAGTTACTAAAAAATAACACAGTGAAACAAATAAATGATGCAGCCCTTTATAGGTGTGGGGGTGCTGGCCATGGAAGCCTCTTCAGCTCCAGCTGAGTTTGAAAGTGCCTCTCATTACTGTGTGATACACGGTCCAGCACTGACTGTGCAATTCTACAGCTCTTACTTAGCCATCACCGCTAATGAAGAAGGGAGTTGGAACTGAGCAGCATTATTAGCAGCTTTGTCATCAGTGGCATCTATTCAGAACAGATCTGTAAGTGTCTTGGACAGGTCTAAGACGTGCAGGGAAGACTGCACAAGCTCAGCTTCTGCCATGAGCGCAGCGCTGAAGCACAGACAGGCAACCAGAATGTGAAAAACTCCAAACTATGGTGAACAACAACAGCTGACCAAGCAGTATCTGAGCACACACAAATCTGGAAGATAAGAGCACATGCAGCAAGTACAATGGTGCAAGTCACCAGAGTGCGAAGTCAGAGAAGGCAAGCATTTGAGGGCCTGCAAATGCAATTCATAATCCTCTGAATTCAGCTATTTCTACAAAACAAAATAAAGAAACCTTTCAGACAACAGGCAGTTGTCCTTTTAATACAAACGTTAAAATAGTTTTTAAAAAGTGAGGAAAAAATTAAAAATGAATCAAGCATATATTCCAGATAATAGCATCCCTACGTATCCTATATGAGTGCTTTTCACACTCCTCATACCGATTTACTTCACATATTTACCAACCAGGCTATTGGAAGACTCATTGCAACTCTCAGGTTTGCATGCATTAGAATTGTTGTGATATCCAAGCTGCTGAAAAGCAAAGTTATCTCTGTGCTGAAGCCAAACCTTTCTCTGGGTGAAAAGAAAATAGAATTTCAGTAGTGTGAAGACTTATGCAGGCATGTTTGTGAAACACTCTGCACTGAGAAGTCTGTGTTCCTCTTGAGCATCCACAAAAGTTCAGGTCCTCAGCACTGCCTTGCCAAAGACACTGGGAAAAGCATGCTCAGCAAACACCATAGTGCTGAAAATGAGCTCAAAACATCAAGAGGTTTGCTGCTGAGACTGCAAAGAGTTAAACACCAGAAGGCATTGCTCTGATCTCACACATCAGTGAAAGACCAGCAGCAAATCTACCCAAACCAATGCTACAAAATAAACACAGAGCTCAATCAGACCTGAAAGCTCTAACAGAGAACAGTAAGCTAGATATGGATATGCATTTCCCAAGGTGAATTCCTTTTGTACCAGCGCAACCTCGAAATATTATCATTTAACCTTACTCAGGATTTAGGCTTGATTTCCAACTGACAGCAGCCATTCAGATCAGCCATGCAAAGTAAACCAAGAGAGCTTCCAGGATCCAAAAAGGGAAGGGAGCATCCACTTGAAACATTTCGCCAAATGTCAGCTGGGTTGAAAAATACAATAACTGTTTGCAAAGTGGGACCCGCTTTAACTATGCCCTGAATAAGATCAAATGATCCATTTGTCACTTGAAGCTGAGTTCCTAAGAAACTAAATGATGAGAGTCTAAAGGCACATTTTTCCCTATATGCACTGACAGCTCCTCTATTCAAAGTATGGATAGAATTCTTATGATCTCTCAGCATTATCACTGTCCATATGCAGTCCACACAGGGTTAACATTTTAAAATCCAACTCTGGAGCTTTTTGCCACCGTGACCAGCTGTAAAAGCTTAGGCATATCATCAGGAATTCAGTGACACAGCAAAGGTCTGAATGTACACATACATTTCTGACTCCCAGGACGCAGAAGGCAGACCAAAAAACTGTGCCCGTGACTAACACGTCCCATAATGCCTCATAAGCCTCTTCAGTATAAACTGATTCGGGAATGTAACAGTGGTCATAAACATTACATTTGTAGAGGACTTTTTTTCCGAGGGGCTTTTATCCATGGGGCTTGTGAGAGGGCATGGCGAGGCCTGGCCATGGCAGCAGGGAGGCCTTACAGGAGCTGACAGGAGATCCTTGCAGAAACGGGCCAGGCCCAGATGCTGTCCCACAACTGACAAACAAAATCGGGTTTTGCACGTGAAAAGTGGGTCACGGCTATGGAGAGGAGGCCGAACCGCATGCCAGCAGGGACCCTCGGGCCTCTATTAGCGGCGCTATTATGCAAATATAGCAGTGCCCATCAGCATGTCAGTCCTGCAGTGGGAGCTGCCCTAGGTGAATCTCATTAAAAGCCCCTTCCCCAGCCTACACTTGTTCATGCTGCTGTAACCCTCTGAGCCATGCTGAGCTGCCTGTCTTGCCCCCTTGCTGAATGATCATTGTAGTCCTTTTCAACCCAGGTCATTCTATGATTCTATGATTCTTTGATCCCTTGTGGGCCATCTGCTCCTCCCATTAAGATCCATTTGCAGTGCAACATCCCCATACATCCCAGCACAGTTTGGGATGGGGACACCAAGACAGCCTTTGCTTGCCCCCGACCACCTCCACTCTCCACTTTTCTTGCAAAGCTACGTGATGATCGCACGCTGAGAAGCCCAGAATCTTTTTTAAGCATTCATATCTTTTCCCCAAAAGTCTGAGTCCTACAGGCCTGGTGCTCCCAAGGAGAGGACATGACCCAGTACACACCGGGGACACATGCGAGAAGGACAGAAGCACCAAAAGCCCGCTGTCCCACACACAGCAACCTCGTCCGAACCCTGAGCTTTCCCAGTCGTCCCCATGGCGATCATTATTATCATCTTCGCACAAAAAATCTGGACTTTTTAAACAGTGCTTAAATGATTCTCTCCCCCAAAGAATTAAATTACCATTTATAGTCTATTCTTCCTATTAAAAATTTATCAATTTATTCATCGCTTCTAGGACTGAGACCTTTCATTTGTTTTACAATGAAGAAACCTTTGATCCACAATTCTCCAAGGCTACCATTTTTTATTCTTTAGTTCTTCTCATTAAAAATAAAATACCTCTACTCTCCAAAATGCCTTGATGGCATACTCAATCGTTATTACACTGTAACAACGAGAAACTTATTTTAGCCTTACCTTGTGATAGGCACTTCAGAAGTTTAAAAGGGTTTGGGGGGTGGGTTTTTTGTTGATTGTTTTTCCTTTTCAGTATAAGACTGTCACAATTTAAAAAAACTAAAGGGGTTCTACATCCAAGAATCACTAGGTTAGGAGACTGCAGCCAGATAATATTTACAGAGCGAGACAGAAGAATGCCTCACTCCCAAAGACACAAATGCAAGCAGCAGAAATAGTGTTTCCCAGAACTTCCCTCCCTGCATGCTGAATCAGGTCGACCTGAAGTGTGTGCGTTCCCTGACAACCCCCAAGTCACCCCTTAACTACCCCCCCCCCCCCCCCCCCCTCCCGAGGAGCAGCCCCCCAGCTGAGCCCAAACCAGCCCATGCGCTAAGGCAGAAACAACTTGCAAAACATTTGGAAACCACATTTCAGCAATTCCTCCCCCCCCGCCCCCATCCCCAGTATCTCCTGTTCTCAACAGCTGGATACACAAAGACCCCTCTCAGCAAAACAACCTTTGCATCTGGGTGTGACGATGACCACAGGAAGCAGATTTACCCCACTCAAACTACTAAATATGCCTTTCACATCGGAGGCTTTGGGCTGCTCCTACAAAGAAGACAAAACGTCCAACTGGATTTACCATTCTGTGTTCCTGGTACAAGTCACATCTTGTGCACTGTAAGGACTTTCGCGTTAGTTTGTTCTGTATGATCTTCTCCATTTATATTACTATAGGCACATGTGCTATACTTTACTCATTAATAGAAAGAACTGAGGGCATTTTCTCTATGATGTTTATTCTATGATGTTCTCCTTAGAGGCACACATGCTTCTCTTTCCCCATCACTAAAAGCTATGGATCATTTGTCCAATCTCAGGTTACATGGTACAGCCTGGCCACATCCACCTACTTTGGCCCCATATGAAGCACTAGGGCATAACCATTATTTGTCACATGTTTCCAGAAGTTTGAGGAGAGCTGAGGGCTGTCACCATCACTTAGCAGAGTGGCGCCTTCGTGGCCTGCTGCATGAAAGCACCGGGGCGCAAAGCCAACAGAAGAGATTCAGCCATGATTCTGATGCCCCATCACCTATGGGTCAGATAGCATGCTAACACACCTACAACCTTGTTCTCCTCAACATGAGGAGGAAATACAGTGAAAAAAGACATTTATTTGCTGCTGATCCAGTGTAAGGTCACTATGTGTGGCACCAAGTGATTCTCCAGCACAAGAGCACAAGAGCATCTCATGGGCTTGTGCTGCACACACAGCTGTGCATCAGCAGGGCTTCCTCTGCGCAAAGGTTTCTGACCTTTCAGTACACTTTGCTAAAAGTTTTCCTTTAAATTCATTTTTATCCCAAATACACGTTTCCCCCCATTTTGATCTCCACAGAAACTCTGATGTCTGTCAGAGAGAATTCTTCCTGAAAAGCAGAATGTGCTCTTTGCAGTTCTGTTCTTTTAACACAGAAACATTTTCTATACACTGAAATGCTACTTTCTACTCACCTCCATCACAGAAAGTTGAGAAACAAACTAAAACTGAACTCTGAAAAGTGACCAGACCCTGTTCAAAGCCTGAATTCAGCTCAATACTGTGCTTAATCACACCACAGTAATTTTGTGAGAGGTCAAAGAAAAAAAAAGAAAAATCTAAGCCACCCAATTCCCAATGCTTACATTCAGCAACACCAAAGCAGACAAATGACCAGATAACTTGGTAGAGAAACAATATTCTCTACTACCAGAGCAAGAGTGTATCAGAGGACCAAAAACTACTTAGTGTCCAAGCCTCTATTTAGTGCAAAGTAAGCCCTCCAGGTGCTACAGGGAGAACAGAAAACCTTTGCCAGCAGACACAATTGTGCAGGAGCCCCCGCTATGACCAACAAACATTACCAAAGGTACCTGTGGTCCCTCCTCACCCTCAGCGGTCAGCAGCTACAAGCAGCAGGAGGAGCACAGTCAGCAGAAAGCACAGAAATCCAGAACACAGCTCCATGACAAAGCACATGGATAAGTGTAGCTAATTACGCTTTTGTCACCAAATACAAGATGGACCGAAAATATTACTGCCTTGTAAGTCGCTTGCATATGCCAGAATATTTCCACTCTGTATAAATGGATTCCTTTCAAATATTGTGAAAATGAATTCACCCTGCAGAAACACAACAGGCCTAACGGCATGTCACCAGATGTCACCCAGGCTATGATACAGCCACTTGAGTATGCTCTTCACCAGCATCGCGGAGGAGCCGTGAATGTCTGATGAGCCCCAGGAACGCAGGCTTGCCAAGCACTTGTCAATCTCCAGTGCATGTTATTCCTCTTCAGCAATCTCATGCCGGCATCTTGTTCCTGTGTATATAAAAGCTTGCTCAGCATGTTCAAATTGCTATAATTCTGACAGCCTAATCATTTGGCGAAATGCTGCCATATTGGCAGATAGCAGCTTGCCCTCTCTGCTAACAGGAGGCTTTTACTCCGCATCACTCATTCCAGGAGCAGGATGGACGAGGGGCCTTCACCTCCTGCTCCTGTTGGTTTGGTAATACTAATGATAGTTAAATGCCTGCTGCCCCCACAGCAGTGTTGCCACACATGGTGGGGGGCTGGTTTACTCAGGCAAGACAAAGCACACACACAGAAAAGAGGCACTATTCCCATTTTACAGTGCTTCGCGGAGACAGAACTTTCTGTGATAAAGGAAATGCGTGGGCTCAAAAGGCAAACTATATTCATCTCACCCAGTCTTAGTCCAAATAACGATAATATTATTGAATCTGTGCTCTGCTTAAAATGAGTGGAGATGAGAGGCTCTCCAAGTGTGGTTTGTAGTTAACCTTTGCTCCATAGTCACAGGAATGACTGACAGAGGTCAGGCCAAAGGTTTCCCTAGCCCAATAATCTGCCCGATAGTGGCCCACAACAGATGCATATGGAGAGGGGGAAAAAAAACTGGCAAAATACTTTGTAATAACTTTACACCATCATCTAATTATCTGCAGCTTCCACATTTCAAGAACCAGAGAGGATTTCTTTCTTCTTAAGAGCATTTGATGGATTTCTCTTCCAGGAATGAGTAGAGGTGCTGTTTGTTGGCATGCAAATTTCTGGCATCAGCAAGGTCCAGTGTCAGTGAATTGCATGGATTCACTACAGACTTCCATCAGGTCATTGCAAGTTCCATGTCTCAGACTTGAAACAGCTGGGAAGCCTGGTTATGTGACAAAATAACTAATCCTTCCCTTTCCAGTCAAGCAGCATTTCCTTAGTGGTACCAGCTATTTTAGATACCATTACCATGCAGATAAGGTTATTCTTTGTACTACTTTGCACTACTTCAAGTCTGTCCTGCAGACAACACTAGATTCTTGTAAAAAAATGCAGTGAAGTACTACGACAAATAATATATTTAATTTTGCAGCATGCCCTCTCAGCACAGTAACAGCAAGTAAAGTCCTTGACTTTTAGGCCAATACTTCCCAAACGCTCTTCTATAGAATATGAATCACCTTCATCCAATAGTGCACTTTTCTATATAAACTCCTTCTACCCTCTCTTCCCATAAACAGTGGATCAAGTTACTACTAACTCTGTCTTCTTGGGTTTTTTTGCATTTTCTCCAAAACTTTGATAATCATGTTAATACTCACAATATTGTTGTCAAGTCCTAGGCCTCTCAAAGAGACCAGTAAAGGGAATACCTTCACAGTATCAACAATTCATTGATCAATGTACAAGCTGGTTTGTACAGGAAATAAACAACCTCCATCCTGATCAAAGGTCCTGAACATGTTGCTTGACAGACTATAAGGAAGTGTTTTAAACACTGCAGGGCACTATGTTTGCATTTAATCTTTTCTTTTTTATTACTTTGTTGATTTTTTTTTAAACATTTTTCCCCAACCTGTCAGTGTTTGCTTTCCAAGATTTGTTTATGCTATGTAAGCTGTAGGTTATTTCTGTTAGAGACCCTAATTTCCTCCTCTGCTGGGACTATGGCGATAGCCCCAAGGAAGTTTACACTGAAAGAGAAGAGCATGACAGGCAGTGAATTAAGTGGTTTAGAAAGAGATTCAATTAGCTTTCTCAGTGGTGGAAAATAAAGATTTTTGTAAAAAAAGGAAATTCTTGGCTGTTTCACTCTCCTGTCAAATGGACACCAGTGAACAGTCAAAGAAAATAATAATCAAAATATGAAATCTAATAAAAAGTTATTTATCAGTGCAAAAAAAACACCAAAATCTGTCTTTGTTTTTCTTCAGGTATCATGTAAGATGAAAAATGTCTCTAATACCTCCCACTGAGTATCCCAGGACAACTGTAGCAATGAATCTGCAGGAGCTGACTGCCAGCACTCCCCCATGGATGTCACGATTTTCAGTGCAAAGCACATCCCTCACCTTTCCCAGGCCTCCTGTGGTGAGGACCACTGCCAGGTACAGAGAGGAAGGAATCCCGAATAGATACAATGCAGAAAATAAAAAAAGAAAATGTAGTGGGAAAACAGCCAGTTACCTACAAATGAAGTTATACGCTTGCTGTCATCACCAGACCCACCATATGGCTGGAGCAGCCTATGGCAGACCCATTAGAGGCAGTAAAACTCCTGTGTCCCTGCAGCACCTGGCATTCCTCCTGCCCTGAGCCTCCAGGAACCATCCTGTGGCCAGGAGCTTTCCACCACTCAGAATCTTCCTACACAAAGCATTGAGTTCTCCTGACGGTTCTTGGCCTTTCTCCCATCCTGCAAAAAACATCTTTAAGTCCAAGTTCTTTCATTGGCAGCTCTCTAAAAAGACAAAAGTGTAAGGGAGGAGCTTTCCACCCTCCACACACACCCTATTTTTTATTTAGTAGCCAATTCACCGGCTGGCTGAGTTTAATTCATTTGTTTCTACTGGATGTTTGCTTTTTGGGCTGCTGTAAAATTAAATGGCAAGAAGCCTAGAGCTCCTGCACAGGCATCTTCCTTACCGTCTCCTAAGCTGCGAAACGCAGAGATGGTGCATTCACTCCAGTGAAGAAAGGCCGGCCAAATTATCCCCAAGCCTTGAAAATGCTTTGAAACCCAGTGTTGAAATGTCTTAGGACTGATCAGGACTCACGTCCTTTTGGAGAAATCCCAACTGAACAAAATAATAATGCCAGAACTGAGAGAAGCCAGACCCTGAGAGGTGTTGGACTTCTAAGTTTTGAAAATGCCAGATATTTCTACATCTCATGTCTGAACTACTAAGCTGTTCCACCGTACACTAGTGGAAGTATTTATTATTTTTAATACATGCCTGCAGGCAGAGGCAAACAAAGTAAAAGAGAAAGATAACTGCCCCTTCAAAGGCATTGCCAGCTGAAACAAGCAAGCAGCATGTATAGTTTATTAGACTTTGTACTTTTGAATGTATGTACACTTACAAAAGAAGACAAAGCATTACAGTCATAACATTCCTGACTCCAACCACTTCTTTGCATTTAAAAATACATTATTCTTTAATGGCACACTTTGGTCAACAGAACCAAAGGCAGGAAAATGAAAGACCTGGTTTCCTACTGAAAACTAAAGGCTTCTCATTAAAAGTTTTAAAAAAGAAAAGTGCAATAGTAAGAAGATGGTGTCTACTTTTAACTCCCTTCTCTTGTCCCTCCCCAGCTGTGTTCCGGGCCATGAAGATTAAGAAAGTATTAAGAAAGAATGTTGAAGGAAACTTAAAGAAAGGTGGCCTTTTCTTAAGAGCAGATTGTAATAACTGTAAGAGAAACTTAATCTGATTAAAATAACAATGACATTTTCCAAACCAGAAATCTGGTATTTAATAAGGAAGTCTACATACATAACAATAATTTTCACATTTTTGTGAACATAAGACTATTTTATGATATACTATAAAAGGCAATGTTCAGCTGTCCTTGGGATTTACAAGATACTAATAACTGGTCTCCTGTACATTGTTTACCACACCAGAAATACATTTAGATAAATGTCATTGCGGTGGATGACTGACATTACCCCACCAGGATTCCACGTACCTTGAGTCAACACACAACCTCTTCACAGTCTTCCCTAGTACTCACAGAATCACAGAATCATTAATGATGGAAGTGACCTTTAATGGTCATCAAATCCCCTACAATGAATAGAGACACCTACAGTTCAGTCAGGTACTCAGAGCCCCTTCCAGTCTGACCTTGAGAGTCTCCAGGGACAAGGCATCTACCACATCTCTAGGCAACCTGTGCCAGTACTTCACAACCCTCATAGTAAAAACTCTCTTCCTTATATCCAGTCTAAATCTCCCCTCTTTAATCTGAAGCCATTTCTCCTTGTTCTGTCACAACAGACCCTGATAAAGAGTCTGTCCCCTTCTCTCCTGTAGTCCCACTTTAGACATTGATGCCTTATCTGAAATAAGATTAGCACAAAAGTCAAATTACGTTAGTGACCATCAAGGACATGATACGTGGCCCACACAGTTCATGAAGGCTAATCCTCAGAGACACAGAAAATTGCTCCCTAGTCAACCTATTTTGTGCACCACAGAATCTTACATAAGCAAAGCTGGTAGTGTACAGCAAAACCTCCAACAGCTCAGTGATGGCAAAGGCTGGACCTCTGCAGCATCTGAGGGATTTTGCAAAAGGCATCAGCTCTTAGCTTCCATTCAATTTCTACTGGTACATGTAACCTCTAATTTAGGAAAAAAAGGTTACAGGATGGCATATCCTTATTGAATAAGTGCCAACACTTGCTTTACAGTAGCCCTTTTAAATTCTAGGATCTCTTCCAGCCAGTTTTGTCTAACTTCCATTTCATTTCATTTCTACAGTCTACAGCCTCTTCACTCACATACCTTTTAAGTCATTATTTCCCGAAGTGAAAGATAATGTACCATTATTATCCTATATCTTAAGAAAACGGGATACAATACTAGATCAATATCCCAGCCTACTATTAAATGGCTACACAGCCAGCCACAAATCTTCCTGTCCTTATCATTCAAATAATGAAATAGCTAAGGTTCTTCTCTCCTACAAAAAGCTCTTGAATTATCTTATTTTCCACTTAACAGCTTTATTTCTTTTTAAAGTCAGTTGCACATATTCTAATGATGCATTTCCTCTATTAGTTCTCCATCTGCAACTTATGCATTTGAATGAATTTAACTCCAGTGAACAATAAATTCAGATGCAGAAGAAAGAGACAACAAGTAGTCATCGTACAAGCTTCTTCAAATCCATCTGCTTTAGTTCTGGTACAAGAGCAATCAAACATCTAGAGTTCAACAGGGAACCATACTCTATTTCAGTTGACATATCACAAAGACTCTGATGACAAGGTCAGAGAGAATAAAATGGGCATCCTTCTTGTAAGAAAAGGACCTTGAACCTCTGTCCACTCCACACATTTCATGTGAGCCAGAACAGCGATCCTATGATGGCTTGACCCAATAACCTTGAACCAGTGCTCTCCTCAGTAAAATCTGAACTAGCCGCCAAGGAGTGAGCTACCCTATGCAGGTGGCTTCATTAAACACGAAATCACAAACTGGCTGAGGAAACACCTAAGTCATGGCTCTCCTTTTATATACAACTAGCTTTGAGAATGCAGCTCCTTCAGAGAAGAAAGGAATGGAGGGTTTTTCCTATTATAATGCCATTATAAGAAATGTCATAAACATTAAGAACAGTGGGCACGAGGGATGTTTGCCTTCCAAGTCAACAACAAACTAATCTCTGTCACTCACTAAAAACAATTCCTCTAGAAAAACTATGGTTTTTGTTGCAGCAGCTGCTGCTACCTTAGTTAAAAGTAAAGAAACCAAAACAAAACAAAGCAACAAACAAAAAAAAAACAAAAAAACAACCACTTTGTCTTCCATACACATTCATTTCAGCATTAGAAGAGGTCTTCCGGTCCTGGTCTTATATTTCTTTCCCTCATTTTTGTTTTGCATCTGACAAACTGGTAGAAACACAGAGAAGGGCTAGCAAAGAATGATTGAAAGTGGCAATTCAAGAGCTCAGGTCACAGACATTCCCACTACGCAGTCCTAGCAAAATATCATCCTAGCACATTTCTAGCAAGCCTTCCTGGTTTCCTTATGGCCAACAAAGGACAACTACTCATAAAGAGTTTATAGCCAAAAAAATGAAAAGAGGAAAAAAACACACACTACAATTAGACAAAATTATTATAAGATTTCCAGGAGAACTGCACTATGTTCTTAAATGTGAAAAAAATAAAGAAACCCCTTATGGAGGAGCAGATGGAGGGGCCACAGCTGGGGACCCAGCCCCAAAATGCCAAGTTAGCTTCCATATCTCTGCAGCACTTTCAGATGTGTCAAGAGGAAGGATTCCAGCTATGCTTACTGTTAATATGCAGGAATTGCTCTGAGGCTCCTCTCAGTCTGCAGGAGTCTGTGTGGGATCCTACTGACAAAGTCAGACAGTGCTTAGGGAAGAGGAAAGGAGAACAAGAGATTTCCATCCCTGGCTGATGGGTGTCCATCATGTAGAGGAGAACTCATACCACCACTATGTTTGCTCCCTTCAACGAGGCAGGGCTTGCAGGGAGCCCTCTGCCAACTTCCTTGCTCCAAGCAAAACAACAAAACCTCAGCTTGTTCCTCAGAGAAACATCACTGTTCTGCATCAATTTGTTCTAGTCCGTGTCCCCTGTCATTCAGGCGAGTAGGGTGAATGACAAGTCTCAGGGAGCAGGCCAGGCTGCGCCCACACTGCCAACATGGCTGCCACAGCCTCAGTCATGCCCCCCTGGCCTGGTATCACAGAATCACAGAATCACTGAATGGCCAGGGTTGGAAGGGACCTCAAGGATCATGAAGCTCCAACCCCCCTGACACACGCAGGGCCACCAACCTCCCCATTTAATGCTAGAGCAGGCTGCCCAGGGCCCCATGCAGTCTGGCCTTAAACACCTCCAGGGATGAACGGGGCATCCCTCTCTGGGCAGCCTGTTCCAGCACCTCACCACTCTCATAGTAAACAACTTCCCCCTGACAGCCAACCTAAATCTCCTCTCCCTCAACTTAAAACCATTTCCCCTTGTCCTGCAGTTATCTACCCTTTCAAAGAGTTGATTCCCCTCGCCTCTGTAGGCTCCCTTTAGGTATTGAAATGCTGCAATGAGGTCACCCTGCAGCCTTCTTTTCTCCAGGCTGAACAAGCACAGCTCCTTCAGCCTGTCTTCACAGGGGAGGTGCTCCAGCCCCCTGATCATCTTCATGGCCCTCCTCTGGACTCTCTCCAACAGCTCCCTGTCTTTTTTGTACAGGGGGCTCCACACTTGGACGCAGTATTCCAAATGGGGCCTCACAAGAACAGAGTAGAGGGGGAGACAATCACCTCCCTGTCCCTGCTGGCCACCCCTCTTTTGATGGAGCCCAGGATACCATTTGCCTTCCGAGCCGCAAGGGCACACTGCTGGCTCATTTTAAGTTTCTCATCAATCAAGACCCCCAGGTCCATCTCCACAGGGTTGCTCTCAAGGACCGCTCCTTACAGTCTGTATGGATGCCTGTGATTCCTCCGGCCCAAGTGCAAAACTCTGCACTTTGCCGTGTTGAACCTCATCAGGTTCACCCAGGGCCACCTTTCTAGCCTCTTGAGGTCCCTCTGAATGGCATCCCTTCCTTCAACCAAGTCGACTGCACCACTCAGCTTGGTGTCATCAGCAAACTTGCTGAGGGTGCACTCAATTCCATCATTGATGTCATTGATAAAGATGTTAAAGAGCACCGGTCCCAAAACAGACCCCCGGGGGACACCGCTTGTTACCAGCCTCCACCTGGACATGGAGCCATTGAGGACCACCCTCTGTCTGTGGCCTTTCAACCAGTTTCTTATCCATCAAGTGGTCCACCCATCAAATCCACATTCCTCCAATTTGGATATAAGGATGTGGCGGGGGCCCATGTCAAAGGCCTTGCTCAAGTCCAGGTAAACACCAATATTTTAGTTTCCTCACGCAGGAGCATCCACGTGGGCACCAAATGGTGGTGAGGAGGTCTGCAGTCCTCCAACTCTCTGCTCTCAGCCATCTCTCAGCAAGCCAGGCACTGCCAGCAACAGAGCACGAAGACGGCACTGTCCCAGACAGAAAACCTTCAATTTGGTTTCAATTAAGAGAAACTATTTTGAAGACAACTCAGTTCCAGTTCCAGGCACTGCAATTTTCCAGCTCCCCGTTTTAGAAAACTCCTTTCCAAATACCACTGGTCTTTGGCCACTGTACAAGTTGTGCTCTTTTTAGGCTGTGGACGTTAATCAAACTGCTCTTTATTTTTAGATTTTCTTCATACGACTCGATGCCACAAACTCTATTAATGTTATGTCTTGGAACATCAAAGTTATTCACAGATCAATCAAATTGACAGAAAACGTTCCTCTTGCTTTGGGAGAACTGAACTCAGCTGGCTTTTTAATAGGAGAATCTGACAGTGAAAAAAAATAAAAATAAAAATAAATCTAAAAAATACCCCATACACTATAAATCAATGGGTCAGATATACTGACTGTGAATGAAATTTCTCCGAGGAGGTGGAGAAGGAGCTGAGTAGCAGTTTTTCCCCACAAGTGCCTCTGTGCATAGGTCTCCCCCAAGGAGAATTAAAAGAAACTGAGCATAAAAAATAAAACTACTTCAAATCCTGTCTTTTCTGTTTACTGTACTGGAGCCTGCTGAAAATAGCACCAATCCCTCACTCACATCGGGAATGAGACCTGGAGCCCTGCAGTGAAGTTTCAGCTTCTGTCACCATCAGTCAGCTGCTGCAGTACCATTGGAGGTGTGAGAAGGGAGATGTGCAGAGAGGTGTGAGCAGCTCAGAACAAGCAACACAGAAGTAGGATGGCAGTAAGGAGATGTCTTCCCCCTCTCCTCCTTCAAACCAAAAATCTGATGCTCACTGACTATTTGGGCTATCCAAATCTCTCTGTTTCACAATTAGGTTAGTCTTAAGATTGCAAAAATATAAATGGCAACTTTCTGAAAAAGGTGTAAATGCTGGGAATAATTCTGTCAGCAGCCAAAGCAAGGTGATATTCCTCGACACTTCTCTATCCTCATGCTTAAAATGAAGGGGATCATCCTCAAATTTCTCCGTATGAGCAACTTGAAATCTGCATCCCATAAAAATACATTTCTATTTGAAAGGTGCTATAGCATATTTTTGAGTTATGCTCTAACTCAGGGAAATGAAGCAAAAAACACTGGACAGGGCTCTGAGCACCTGAGCTGTAGTTGCTTCTATTCATTGCAGGGGATTTGGGTTAGATGACCTTTAAGGGTCCCCTCCAACTCAAACTACTCAATGTTTCTATGATTCTATGGTTCTGTGTTCACACAGGGTGCTCTTAGCAAAACCCCAGGTGTGCACGAGCTGCCCCAGGCTCTTTACAGATCACCCAAGCCAGATGAATGGCAGCATCCTGCACACAAACCAGCATCACAGCGCTGGGCGATGCCACGCACCTGGATCCCAGGCATAGCATCTCATTTCAGTTCCTGTCATCCACAAAGCAGAAGGTGGTGTGTTGGTTGGCAAATTTGGAACTTCTACTGACAAAACACCATAGCTACAGGTAGGATGGAGAGAAAAAAAATGTCTAACTAAAGGTGGGCTTATGATTTAAGGACTAGAGGAAGAAAGTTTACTCTGTGAATGTTTTTTGCCCCGTTACCAGTCAAGAATTACTGGTTCTGCCATGTCAAAGCACACAGGGCTTTTGTTAGCCTTTTCTGAAATGTTATATTTACACATCGTGGCTATATTTTTTCTGGCTGCTGCTCAGATGCTTCAGGAATGATAAGGATTCCTTACCGCATTAAAGGGGTTTAAAATGCAATGCACAGCCAAGCAATTTGGGAAGCAACTGCTATGTTTCTGAAGTGAACTTTAATCTAGAATTGCTCATAAAAATCATATTATGCCATACAGAAACAATAATGTTAATTAAATAATTTGCATTTACATAGCAATCGGTCCCAAGGGCCAAGCATATAGTAACACAATTCACATGAAGTACACCGTGTGCTCAGCAGCAACAGATCTACAAGGTTTGACCTGAAAAAACCTAAAACCCATGTATCTTCAGCCTTCTACCTGTATGTCCGAAGGCACGTATTGGCCACCTCACATTACGGAGAAGGATTTTTATTTTTAGTTATTAGCTGAGTAAGAAGCAGCCACACTTCCGGTACATTATATTTTCCATTTTAGTAAGCTGTACCCAAGGAACAGGATCTTCATGCAGAAGGATCTTCATGCAGCAAGGAGATGCTCCACCCAAGTACAAGCACCCTGCTGAGCCTTCCTGGGTGCAGCACTGCTCCTCTCAAGGAAAATGAAGCGTGCAGGACTGTCTATCCTTGAGCCTCTCTTCATTTGTTTGCAAATATAACAAGAGAGATAAGCAAAGATAACTGTGAAGATATTTAACACCCACAACCCAGCTTTAATTCAGTATTCTCGGTCAGACAGGATTTGTGCATGACAGAAATAGAACTAACCGCATTACAAGAGGAATGAACTCTTTCCAAGATCCTGCCCATTTTAAGAGCAGTGCCAAGCTCCTTATATTTATGTAGGTCTCTTGACAATTTGCTAAAGAATTAGTAGTGGCAAGAACCAGAAACACTAAAAGCACACTATTGTTTTTTAAATGAGGACACTGTCTCTCTCTCTATATATATACGTGTATTTATGTGTGTGTGTATATATATATGTATGTATATACATATATATACGCTTAAAAGTATAGACAACCCCATCTTCATTTGTGTTTTTTTTTTGTTAGATTTTCTGCCCCATTTATTAGCTTTGTTGGGGAAGCAGCAGTAGCTAATTTCATATTTGTCCTCAGCCAATTTGACTTTTTGGCTCCCTTCCTATGCCCTAACAGAGTTGCTCTGTTTCCAAAGAAGGGAAAGCTACCATTGCCTTGCTGGAGATGGGGCAGTCTTCCTATGTCTGCTCTGGCTCCATGGCATCTCATCAGCAGCAGACAATGCCATCTACAATGCCACCACCAGGAGGGACAAGAGCAGGCGATGCTACAGGACAGCTTGCTGGAGATTTGGAGCTGCTGCATGAGCGAAGCCCTCAGACCTTCCCCTAAGACTTCAGCTAAACACCCTATTCAACACAATCAGATCAAAAGGATGTTTCAAGTAACACAGATCTTCATAAGCTTGGAGATCCCAATCTTTTCATAAAACACTGATTTATCTTTTGTCTGGGGGAAAAAAAAAAGAGTCCCAAAACCTAAAAAACAAAATAAAGAGTAAAGAATTAATAAAAGGTAGGTCTAAGCTAAGTCCCATTGGTTTCAAAGGGATTTGCATATGGCCCAGTGCTGCCATGGCATTTTTCACATCTGTGGGGCATTAAAGGAAATAACCAAATCTTGAAATTAAACTTGGATGTCCCTTGTGGCAGTGCAGAGGAACTAAGCCTTTTTCCTTGTTCCTTCATTTTCTTTTCATCTTCAGTTTTGTTTGCCACTGCTAACTTAATATACAGGAGTTAATTTCTTTCCTGACTTGAGGTATCACTAGGGGAATATTGGGTGTTACTGTGGCGGCTGGAAGTCATTACATCTATATAAAAATTAACCTGTGGCACTACTCTTAATCTTCTTTTTTTTTCTTTCCTCTTTTATAATTTATACAAAAGCACCTGCCTTATTAATACTAAAGTTGAAGCAATTGCTAATGCAAATAACTGCCACCCTAACTACATTAAATATGCAAATACAAATCACTAAGCATTTCCCTCAATCAATACAAATACAATCCCAGTCCTTGAGCTGCAGAAATACAAGGTATCCTGAAGCCATACAGCATGCACCAAGCAAAGATCAGTTTTCCATCCCACTCACCTTCACGGTAAACCTTTTGTATGAAATCAGCCCTCCTATTTTAGTCAATTTCACAAGCAAAAAGAGATACTAATATTTATATTTCAGGAACAGATTTGAGAATAAGGCCTTAAGGAAACAAGTAAAACAGACTGTAAAAGAAGAAACAATGGACAGAAAACAACCGGAGCAGGTGAACACCTTGAATATCATGGTTATATAAATTCAGACATTCAAACCACTAATCCTTAAACTCATTTCTAAAATGGACTCTTCCAAGCTGAAATACCTATCAGATTTAAATTTAGGGAGGGGAATCACCATACCTCCAAAGCTAACTAACTGGGATGTTTGAATATGTAACATTCTTCTGGAAGTATTCTGAGCATGTCTATACCATTTTCCTGGTTGTTCAGTGCACACAAGCAGCAGAGAAAATTAGCCTGTGTCGAGCTCCATGCTGCAATCACTAGATTGCAGCTGGTACCCAACATATCATTTAAGGCAAGCTGGGCTGTCTGTATACTGCAGTACATTTTCAGGAGTACTACAGTCATACCTATGAGAGGTCAGCCAGTAATGAAACAAAACTTTCAGGCTTATGCTCATCCCAGAAACGTGTAAAAATCTATCCTTGTTCATTTGAAACCACTTCATCCAGTCTAGGGACATAAGAAAACACATTTTTTAAGATTTAATACACAGACGAGACCATACCGTGAAGCCCAGCATGAAGTGATGCTGTGCATTTCCACCTTTCCCAATAGAATAAAAATGTAATGAAAATGCCAGAGCATGGACAGCAAAAGTATAACAGGAGAAATCCAGAAATCCTTCAAACACTGAAAACAAAATGTGTTCAATACGTTAATAAGTTATAAATTGTACCAGCCCTAAGGACTACAGCAAATGTTTCCATATATGGCAGACCACAGTTTCCCACAAAAGCGCATTCCCACCAATGCCAAGGAACTGAAGAGTTTTTAGTCAGAGAGGGAGATTATTCTCACTTAAAACTGACCCATCTGAAGACTACTCATAGAAACATATACTAGAATGGCCTGGGTTGAACAGGACCTCAAAGACCATCTAGTTTCAACCCCTCTGCTGTGGGCCTGGGCGTGTCTCCCACTTTTGTCAGTGCAAAGCAACCTGCACCTCAGCAAGGCAAGGTGCCCCATCCCAAAAGAGGTGCCCCAAAAGACAGGTACCCACTGCTGGGTGCTGACCTTCTCTCTTCATACTCACAACACTCCTAGCTCATAAATATGGACATTCAGCATGAGGAGCCCTTCCTCCTAGTGGACACTGCACTTGCTCCAGCAGCACCATGATGGCAGCACTCCCCAGAGGGCTACTACTGACTCATGCTAGAAAAATGAAGTTCCGGGTCGCTTGGGGGCAGACAAATGTTTTCCAAAAAATGGACTAATTAGGAGACTGGCTGTACAAGAATGTGAGGTAAGCAAAGGTGGGAAATTACAGTGTGTTTCTGACTGCTTTTGTGCATGTTGCTATACTGAGATTAAAGGGCATGTCACTTTCCTGCCAGCTCCCAGAGAGAGGGATGTGTATTTACCAAGATGCTTATGCAGAGCAAGTTACAGCTGGGAATGTAATGCACTACCGGTTACCACCTTGGTTTACCCTCTGACAATCTGAAAAGTTACCTGACACTCAGAAACTGCAATGCACATTTGGCAGTCCCTTTTGCATCCCTCCTTCACTGTGCTCTCTGCTACAGACTCTGCACACATCCCTTCACATAGAGAGCAATGGGATTCATGCAACCCCTAAACAAAATGTTAAGTGTAATCCAAAGCACATCTTCACACCAGACCTGTGGAGAGATAGGAGACAGCATTCCAAGACTACAGGACAGTCCTCACAAGCTCCTCATGAAAAGCCAAGCAGAAATGCTTCTGATGTCCCTGCATTTGGGTAAGGACTACAAACCATGCTTCAGACCCAGTCCCCACCTCCCAGGTTTGGAATTTAGGTAACAGAGAGCTTGCTGCAAGCCATGGGCATGGTCCCAGTGCATTGCCTGAAATGTATCCTTACTGTTCTCCTCTAACACAGTAGTGTTATTATTGTTATCATCCATAAATGGGAACTATCAAGCAACAGCTCAATACTATAGATTTTTTATACATATTATATCGCAGGACCAAGATTTTACATATTCCAGTTCAGCCAAAGCTCTGACTCATCCCCTGTCCCAGGCATCTTCACAGCAGCGGATGAGAAATCAAACACAGCAGCACCTAAGCACCTTGAGGCTAAAGGCTGAACTTGAACCCAGCTCCTTTCTTCTCCTAAAATCATTTCCAAAGCAGCTTAACAAATGTGAACCTTTTAATGTATTTAATTTTTGCATCCTTCTTGACTCAACCTCCCTTCAGAAATATGATCCTTTACAGAAACCTCCAGGGATCCCATCTTTTGATTTATTGGAATAATATTCTAGTGCAAAAGTACAGTGCCAGAGTTTGGGGATATGAAAAATGATACAACTTCTGTTCCACTGACTCTCCCTTTCCTGTAATAAACTACTACTGCACTACGCAAGAATAATAGGACAATTTTTCTCCTGCTACTGTAACTGTTCAGTATCCACCAAAAAAAAAAAACAAAACAGCTGAATGACACACCTCTTTTTGCTATTGTTGCTTGACATCTTTCACGCTAGCATAAAACCTGATTAATTCCAAAGCATTTTAATGAGATTTAGGTTTCATTGTTCAAGGTGCTGTTGGTTATGATCATTCCTTTGTAATTTTTTTGTAAGATAGGGTCAAGTCATTGCACTCATTACAGTCTAAAGCAGCAAGGCCGCTACTAAGCAGGAGGGAAATCAACTTTTTACACAGGTAGATAGTGATAGATCAAGGGGAAATGGTTTTAAAATAAAAGAGGGGAGATTTAGGTTAGAAGTTAGGAGGAAATTCTTTACTCAAAATGGTGAGACCCTGGCACTGCTGCCCAGAGAGCTGTGGTGCCCACCCCTGGAGCTGCTCAAAGCCAGGTTGGATGGGTCCTAAGCAGCCTGATCTAGGTGTGGTGTCCCTGTTTGCTGCATGGCACTTGGACTAGATGGCCTTCAGAGGTCCCTTCCAACCCTAAGGATTCTGTGATTCTATGACTCAGTGGCAGTTTTGGTTTATTACCTGACAGCACTAGGTTTGCTTAGGGACGATGTTTACAGAATCACAGAATCACAGAATGATCCGGGTTGGAAGGGACCTCAAGGATCATGTAGTTCCAACCCCCCTGCCTAGCAGGGCCACCAAACATACACCTTTACTAGATCAGGTTGCCCAGAGCCCTGTCCAACCTGGTCTTGAACACCTCCAAGGACGGGGCATCCACAACCTCCCTGGGCAGCCTATTCCAGGACCCAACCACTCTCCTAGTAAAGAACTTCCCCCTAACAACCAGCTTATAACCCTAATTCTCAAAAATACGGAAATTCAACTTCAATGCAACCTGTGGTTCTTTTCATCAAGTCTACTAAAAACAGCGACATTTGCATTCACCCCTTTCTCAACGTAAAAAGTTGCAAAACAGGAAAAATCGCAGAATGGCTTGGGTTGGAAGGGACTCCACGGATCATCAAGTTCCAACCCTCTGCCACACACAGGGCCACCAACCTCTAGATCTGGTATTAGATCAGGCTGCCCAGGGCCCCATCCAACCTGGTCTTGAACACTTCCAGAGATAGGACATCCACAGCCTCTCTGAATAGTCTGTTCCATTCTACAAAATAAAATAAAATAAGACACAGCAGATTGCCTTTCTTTTTTCACCCACGAGTCTGTGGGCTGTGGAGACAGCAGTCAGTGCAGCCAGGTCACCCAGCTAAGGTGCTTCTGGCCCATAGGATGTGATGCTCCTTCTGCAAGAGAAAGCCAACCTAAGCAGTACCTGGGGTAGGAGTGAAGGGGAGGCAGGCTGCTCAAAAGGTGCTGTGCAAGGGGCAGGGAAGGCTGGGATCCTGGCTTTGTTTCCCTGCAGACAGAGGAAGCTTTTATCATGTTAACACAGAAGTTTTACAAAGGAATCAACTGGAAAACAGTGACAGCTTCAGAATTAGAGACCTCACAGTCTACATTTCAGATCTAATCCCACAGACCCTATCAGCACAAAATTACTACTGGCTTTGACAAGTCATGCGTAAACTGCAGGAGCTGCCGGTGGGAACAGAAAGCACTGTGCTCAAAGCAGAGATCTTGGGAGATCGTCACCCAGCAGTTTACACTCCTCTCTTTTGTTGGGTGATTTCAGCTCCAAACATTTCTTCTGTGGGGAAAGGTCATTGCCAAGTGGTAGCTAAGCAACAGCTGAAGAGTTGTGGCAGTCAGAAAAAGCCACAGTGTTTTGTTTTGTTTAAGTTAACTTTTTAAAAAGTGACGGACAGTCCTCCAGGCAGCCAGCAGAGCCCCCCACAGGAAGCCACTTAAGGTGATTTTCTTTTTATTTCTTAAGTAGTTCGCATATTGGAGCCAAATGAAGCTAGGAACTAATCCGGAAAAAAAATACTGTATAAACACAGAAAAGCTGTTTGAATTTCTGCCTGGTCATGTTTTGTGCCACACCAAAAATCCAGCTTGCAAAAGGCAATGCTGAGAGGCTGCCGGTAGGAGGACAGCTCGCTGGGGATCATCCTCCCTGCTCATCTCCATCTGCTGATGCACAGATGCAGACCACAAACCCAGCTGCATGTTCAGGGAACCTAAGGGTCTGCCAAATATCCCTCCAATTATCTGGCTAACAGCTGCACAAACCCAGGCTTTGATGGACTTCAGATATGCAAAAGCTTCAAGCTGTACTAGTTGGTAATGCTGCCATGTGCTTTCTTAATCATTTTCATTCCCTTTTACCCCCTCTTTGAATGAACACCTCAAATCTCTGTGCAATAGGGTTGAGTTCCTAATGTCTGTTTTCACCATACCCCATTGACTGCTGGCTACAGCAACTTAGTAGGATTAAATTGGAGTGCATGTCCACACTAAAATCAAAGCACTACTGAAATGCAGGAGCTGCAAGGCTAGAAGGCCTTAAGTCTGTGTACTGAAGTGCCTTCTGCAATTCAAGCAGATACTCATTCAGCACACATTTCAGCAGCCAAAAACTTAAGCACTCCTTTGCCTCATCTGTACTTTGATTCATCTACCTGAAGTATTTAATAGCGAAGAGAGCAAGGAAGTCAAAAAAGCCTTCCAGCATCTCATTCCCAGTCAACTCCCAACTCAGAAACAGGGACACTAAGCAAAGGGGTAAGCAGTGCATTCTGACAGACTGGATCCTTGGTACCTTCAGCTCTCAATACACCCCTTACAAGTATACAAATGCAAGCAGGCCCAGACTGTCACCTATTTTCATTCCTCTGCACCCTTCCCTTTACACAGAGGATGGTGCCATTGTGAAACTGCCACTGAATTTCAGTTTCATAACAATGACTAGAGGACTGCAAGTGGCCACACACTGCGCAACTAATGGTGCAACCCAGGAATTGCTTCTCCCTCTCCATCTCATCATGATCTGCCTTGACAGCTATCCCTAAGTGACTGCACGGAAGTTTATTCCACATCCTCTCTGCCTTTGAAGACCTTTACACTACTAGGTCCTTCCAGCTGCCTGGCACAGAGACCAATGCACCACAGCCAGGCAGAGTCCAATGATGGCCATTGGTTTGTGCTGGTGACAACAGCAACTCTTGCACCAGGCATAAGCTCAGATGTAAATGACTACTTAAGTAATTTAATATACATTGGAAAGGCTGGAGCTTACCTGTTAGGTAACTTTAACTATTTCTCAAATGATGGTCTATTATGTCAACGGCAAAGCAAGCCTCACCAAGTGCTTCTATGTAATACTAAATGACAGGAAAATAGGGATAGAAGTCCTCTCAGTACTATTGCAAGAATAGACTGATTCCCAGCTATTTCTCATCACCATCCTATGAGGACACAGTAAGCCTTAACTGCTACCAAACTCTGCACCTAAGTCCTTGTCCAGATACACTGAAAGCTGTTTCAGTGTTTTGATGGCTTGATATCTACTGGGGCTAGCACAGCTCCCCAGAGCACTCCTTCTTTTGCTGTAAAGAGCTTGTTGCACAATACTAGGTTGGTGTTGCACAGTCCTAAAAAACACTTTGCTATTAACCTAATTAGCTGATTAATCTTTTCAGCCCCATTTAGCATTAAGTAAGCACCTGGATGCAGAATGCTTTTTCCTGAAACTAAGTGCAACTCAAGTGTTTATCTAGCACATTAACACAAGGGATACCACCAGTGGTCCAACTGGCTGTCAAGACAAATCAAAAAATAATGCTGGGCACACTGGGGAGAAGCAGGTCATGAGAAACACGTCACAACAAAACACATAAAACTCATCCTTTCACAAATATCTGAATGGAACAACTACTGTTCTCCTTTGAATGAGACAAATACCATCTTCTTAACTACAGAAGAACTTTAAAGGAATATATAGATAATCCACACACAAGAGTGATTCACACAAGAGTCTCACAGAATTTCAGGCCAGTGCTTGACCCAACAGCTCAGTTTTTTCATACAGCCACAGATTTCCCCAAATATCTGCTGGAAAGAGCCTACCATTTCATGAACCTCAGCACATCTTCCAAAGAAGCCCTAGACTGTGAAGGGAGCCTATAGCCAGGCACTGTGTTTCTGGCTGAGTTCTTCCCTACAGCTAATTGACCCCACTGAGAAAAGAAAAACTCAAGTGTGCCTTCCTTCTTGTAGTACCACTTTCCAGAACACTGGGGCTCATAACACCTCCAACTGACAGACTGAAGTATCACCTCATCTCAGCAATCTTCTCCCTATGCAGGTACAAACAGATGATGAACAAATGCCTTTTTCATTACGACTTTCACTTCCATCTGAGAGTGGGCTGCAGGGCTTTTTGGTTTCTCCGAGAAACAACGCCTACTTTCCAGCTTGTAAAATTACAGGGTTTGGTCACCAGGTGAAATTTCCTTAAGCTCCCATTTTTTATTCACATTGCCTCCTCCAAAGCTTTTGTTTTGAAATCACTTGCTTATAAATAGTGTAAAACACATGAGATGCCATGATCCTCCTCCCATTTTTCTTGCATCACAGACAACAGGGACATGCACAGTGACCCAAAAGATATGGTACAGCACACAAACAAGTGAGCAGTGCCTGTTTCTCAGCTTTTTAATAAAATGCTGTTTTCCTTTGTGTCCTCAGAGAGGTGAAACCTGTTACCTCCACTGAAAGACTGGTCATGGCACTGAGCTGCCAGAGTTCAAGGAGTGTCTGGACAATGCTCTCAGACATCAGGTCTGATTTTGGGGTAGTAGATTTTGGAGTAGTACTGTGTGAAGCCAGGAGTTGGACTCCATGATCCCCGTGGGTTCCTTCCAACTCAAGATATTCTGTGCATCTATAAAATCAGTACTGAAGATGAGGCCTTGCTGCTTTAAACTTTAAAATTTTAAAGCTTTAAAACTTACTGTCAAGTCATTAAAATAAATAAAGAAGCCACAAGAACACAGACAGAAAAAGCTTTCATTTTGCAAACTTAGAATCATACAGAATCGCTCAGGTTGGAAAACACCTTAAAGATCATCAGGTCCAACCACAATCTAACCATACTACCCTAACTAACAATCCTTCGCTAAATCATGTCCCTGAGCACCACATCCAAACACATCCAGGGATGGTGACTCAACCACCTCCCTGGGGAGCGTATTCCAATGCTTAACAACCCTTTCTGTAAAGAAGTTTTTCCTGATATCCAACCTAAACCTCCCTGGCACAATTTGAGGCCATTTCCCCTCATCCTGCCACCTATCACCAATGAGAAGAGATCAGCCCTGCTCTCGCTGCAATCATCTTTCATGTATTGGAAGAGAGCAATAAGGTCTCTGCTCAGCCTCCTCATCCGCAGACTAAACAGCCCCAGTTCCTTCAGTCACTCCTCATAGGGGATATTCTTCAAGACCTTCACCAATCTTCTTGCCCTTCTTTGGATCTGCTCCAGCACCTCCACATCCCTTCTGTATTAAGGTGCCCAAAAACTGAACACAGTACTCAAGCTAAGACCTCACCAGTGCCAAGAACAGGGGAAGGATGACTTCCCTAGTCCTGCTCACCACACCATTCCTGATACAAGCCAGGATGCCATTGGCCTTCTCAGCCACCTGGACACACTGCTGACTCATATTCAGACGACTGTCCATCAGTACACCAAGATCCCTTTCCATCAGGCAGCTTTTGAACCACTCCTCCCCAAGCCTGCAGGGTTGCCTGGGGTTGTTATGACCAAAATGCAGGGTCTGACACTTGGCTCTATTGAAATTCACTCAGTTTACCTTGGCCCATCAATCCAGTCTACCCAGGTCCCTCTGTACTGCCTTTCTCTCCTCTGGCAGATCAACACTCCCTCCCAGTTTGGTGTTGTCTGCAAACTTACTGAGGGTACACTCAATCTCCTCATCAAGATCATTAATAAAGATGTTAAATAGAAGTGGCCCCAGTCCCGAGCCCTGGGAGACACCGCTTGTGACTGGCTGCCAACTGGTTTTAACTCCATTGACCACAATGCTTTGGGTCCGGCCATCCAGCCAGTGTTTCACCCAGCAGAGCATACGCCCATCCAAGCTGTGGGCAGCCAGATTCTCCATCAGAATGTTATGGGGGACAGTGTCAAAGGCTTTACTGAAGTCCGGGTAGACCACACTGACAGCCTTACCTTCATCCACTAAGTGGGTCACCTTGTCATAGAATGAAATCAGGTTTGTCAAACAGGATCTACCACTCATAAACCCATGCTGACTGGGCCTGATCCCCCTGATTGACCTTTAACTGGTTCATGATGGCTCCCAAGATAATCTGTTCCGTAAGGTTCCCCGGCACCAAGATGAGACTGGTAGGTCTGCAGCTACCAGGATCATCTTTCCAGCCCTTTTTGAAGATGGGCATCACAGTTGCCAGTCTCCATTCCACCAGGACATCCCCAGTTAGCCAGGACTGCTGAAGGATGATGGAGTGTGGCTTGGAAACCACACTGCCAACTCCCTCAGCACTCTGGGGTGCAATCCACCTGGCCCCATGCACTTGTGAGCTTCCAGGTTTTGGATCTGCTCTGAAAGCATCTCATTGTGGATTATGCAGGGCCTATTCTGTTCCCCATCCCTATTTACCAGCACAAAGGGCTGTGTGTTCAGAGAGTAACAAGTCTTACTATTAAAGACTGAGGCAAAGAAGGCATTAAGTACCTCAGCCTTATCCTAATCCTCGGTCACCATGTTGCCCTCAGCATCCAACAAGGAATGGAGATTCTCCCTAGCCCTCCTCTTACTTGGCTTTTCTAATTTTCTCCCAGCACATCTTCACTATGTACCTGTATTCATCGTAAGTAGCTTGCCCACTCTCCCAAAGACTCTCCATTCTAGTGACCCTGGTTACACCCCCACCCAAATCCGTACCTAGTTTAAAGCTCTATCAATGAATCTTCCCAACTCCCATTGTAAGACCCCTTTCCACCAGTGGGATAAGCTATTCCTATTGGTTGCCAGCAGGCCTGTTCTCATGTACATCAGGCAGAGGTCAAAAAACCCAAACTTCTGCTGGGCACACCAGGCTCAGAGCCAAGTATTAATCCATGGGTCCATCATATTTAGTTCCTTATCATTCCCTCTAACTGGAGGCATGGAGGTGAACACGACTTCTGCTCCCAAACCCTTGACCTGTCACCTCAAGGCTCTGAAGTCCTTTATCATAGGCTTTACGGAAGTTCTTCCTATATCATCACTGCCTACCTGAAACAACAATAGGGGATAGTAATCTGAGGGCCATACAATGGAAGTAAGTTTCCTCCTTACATCTTTAACCCGGGCCCCCAGGAGTCAACAGATCTCCCTGTGTAGAGGGTCTGGTCTACATATTGGTCCTTCTGCTCCCTTCAGCAGACAGACACCAATGACAATGACCCATCATATTTTTCTTTTGCTGAGAAGGTTTTAATGCTAAGTGTGGTCTGGCTAGACTTCAGTGACACCTGCAAGTGGGGAGAACCATCATCACCACCACTGTCCAGTTGTCCCTGCAGAGCACTATACCTGTTCCACAGGGGCAGCTGGGAAGGCAGAGGAATCTCTGGGCAGACACGCCTGCATTGCTGAGCAGGGGCCTTTTGCCACTGCCCCACAGCCTTCTTCTTCATTGCTGTTCCTAGAGGGAGGAGAGGACAGGGGGTCACTGCAGCAGGAACACTGCCTGCCGGTTCCCCTCCATCACCTGTTTGCAAGGCAGCAGGGGGTGAGGTGCTCCATGTGGAGCCTCAGATAGCTGCCTCAGTCTCAGGGCTGATAGGGACTAACACTCTTCGGCCTCTCCACTTCCTCTTTCAAGTCAACCACGAGGCTGAGTGAGTTATTTAGCTGGTCACATCTCACAAGTGCCGCCTCCATCGCCCAGCACTGCGAAGGCCAGGCTCTGGCACTCACCACAGCCAGAGATCCATGCGCTAGCACGCTGATTCAGAACCTCTGTCTGGGTCTCCCTATTTTTCCTGTCAGCAGCCTTCTGTCAGAGCGCAGCTACTGCAGCTACATCACTGCCCTCCCCAGGCTTTGCCTAGGCAGGAGGTGTGCATGCAGAGCCCTTGCAGAGCACTCGCGAGAGCGGCTGGGCTGCTGTGTTCGTTACCCCGGGGCTCCCTGGATGAAGGCTCCGAGCGAAACCTCCCCATACCTCAGATCAGTCGCTGCGGTTCTGGCCGGGGCAGCTCTGAAGGAGCGAACCTCGGCTATCAACTTCATTAAGAAAGGACAGTTGAGGGCAATTACTAAGGGTAGGTAGTACACTACCACTCTTCTGTTCTCCACTCCTGGGTGATGCTACAATGATGATTTTGACAATGATGTCAAAATGGCTCTTGTAACTTTAAAACAAGCTGGCTTTCCACTTATAAAGGGCTCTTAACAAAAGACTCAACGTTTCAGAGGAGAAAGCTCATCTTGCATTCCCTTTGGCTTCCACAAGAGTCAAGGAACAAGATGAAGAGGACATGAAGTACCCTGCCTCCATGACAAGGCACCACACAACACCCAGAGCCTTTCCGCAGGCACTCAGAATACAACCTTGTCAATGCCAGCATTACACTGAGCTTGTGCAATTAGTTCAGATATACACTTGGCCAGTAACAAGGTCTTCAGAACAGAATTTCCCCGTCATTCATATAGAGAAGAAAAACAATAATTTTATTATTGCACATACAAAGTAGCACACGTCATAACCAAGCAAAGATTTGGTTCCCCACTTCCAGCACTTCACACAAAACAAACACAATTCACATTCTCCATCTTGTCTCCTGCTCTTGTTGTTATGTTTCAGCAAAATCCCTCCAGGCACATTACAATGCTGCAAGGGCATAATTAAACCCTCAACGACCCTGAAGGATATTACCTTTTGCAACAAGAATGGGAAAGGAAACTCCTATCCTCCAAGGACCAGATCTGCTAAGTATAACACTTTAGCAGCCCCTGACTTAAGCCTTCTTAACTTATATGTGTAAGTAATAGAGATTAATACTTAACATCCGAGATGTAACAGAAACCTTCATATGCTTGTAACTCTGGGATAGCAGTGATCCCATAAGTATCACCAAGGTGTGCTACCACGCATACATCCCTCCCATCTTCCCTGCAGAAATTGCCCTAGGTTGGCCAAAGTTCCCTCTTCCCTATAACAGAATGGCCTACCCTTCTCCAGTGCTGTGAAAGGCTCAAAGATGCTACCACAATCTAGGCGTTTTGGTGTGTGCAGTTAGCACACAGCTAGGCAAGTGCACAACATAATAGGTGAGCAATTGTCTAAAGGATCAGGCTCCAAGGGTTACAGTAAGTGAAACTATATCAGCCCAGCGAGGTTCCGCATTTTGGAGTCAGCCCTCTGGTGTTTTTGTAAATGGTCTCAACACATGACTCAAAGGTATGCTAGGTGAGTTTATGGTGACTCCCTAGAAGCTGAGGAGAGGCCTTGCAGAGAGAACTAGGAAAATTAGAGGGCTGGGTAATTGTCACAAGCATGAAACTTAACAGGAGCCAGGTGCTGGATTCAGCAGCTGGCACTAGGCAGCCCTAACTTTTATAGACAGACTGGGGAACAAGTAGCTTCAACTAGGACAGAATAATCACAGAATCATAGAATCATTAATGTTGGAAGGGATCTCTAAAGGTGAAAAAGTCCAAATCCCCTACAGTGAACAGGGACACCTACAGCTCCATTTGGTGCTCAGAGCCCCGTCAGCCTGATATGGAGTATCTCCAGGGATGGGGCATCTACCTCTGGGCAACCAGTGCCAGTGCCTCACCACCCTGAGTTCTGTGAATAAAACCAGGAGGATAAGGTGGCAACTTTTAGAAATATTTAATCACCACAGTTCAGCTGGCAGGTGGCTTACACTGGAGTATTTCAGACTCTAAAGGCACACGTGCTCTGCAGAAGGAACCCCAAACAGCAGCCCACCAGCAGTTGGCTGTGCGTGGTGTGGTAGATGTTGGGCAGATGTGTCCCTGCCTCTTCTCTGAGCACATACTTTTATCATCTCTGAGGTGAAGCAAGGAGGGATTCAGAGCAGTGGATGCTGCTCACCTTCACTTGAACAGAGGCATTCAGCCTCACTGCACGCACATCAAAGCATGTTGTAAGTTCAGCCGTTTCTGACGGCACGCCAGTACACGTCAGGACTCAGATATGCACACAAGCTGTCCAATAAAACTGATCTAAAAAACTACAGTATCTTTTGTCTGTAAAGATAATTGCCAAATGTGTGTGTGTGTGGGGGGGGGGGGGGGGGGGGGGGGGGTGGGGGGGGGGGGGGGGAATCTTGATCTTAAAAAAGAAACATAATCTTGCTTGGAAATGTTTTCAACACAGCATTTAAAAGAATGTGCATTCCTTTTAAAAGGAGAAATGTGTAGGTTCTGCAAGCTGCAAGACTTCAGTGCAACTCAGGAAAACACACTCATAAAAATAATTAGACTTTTGTTCTCTCACATTGGGTGTGCAGGATGAATAGTGAAAACAAGTTATTTCTTTATTCCCCTACTCCACCTGTTCAGAAGGATCTGTTCATGTAGGGCCAGATGCAGACTGCCTGCCTGTGTTGGGTTTACATGACAAGGCGTCGGTAGTGGGGGCTGAGGGGTGTCCTCTGTGAGCAGCACCCAGCAGTGGTACATTTAAGGGCAGAGCAGCTCTAGCTGCTCCCACAGGGACTCACTGCTGGGCAGAGCTGAGCTGTGAGCAACACTGGGTGCACATCTGGGAGAGCAGACTGAAGGGAGGAAACAGTGGAGTGCAACTGCAGCTGGGAGAGAGGGGTGAGAGGAGCTCTAGTCTGTTATCAGCAGGGAATAAATTGCATTAATCTCCTTTATGCTGAGTCTGTTTCACCCGTGACAGTAACTGGTGAGTGATCTCTCTGTTCCTATCTCATTTCAAGAGGTTGGGTTTTTTTCCCCCTATTTTCTCCCTCTGCCTTTCCAAGGGGGTGAAATGAGACAGTGGCACGGTGGGGTTGAGCCGCCCATCAGCTGTTAAACCACCCCACTGACACAATGCTGGATTAAGATAGGGAGGAAACTTAGGAGCTTGGATTCCTCTTCCCTCTCATTTAGTGCTACATCTCCTTTCATTTATTTTCCCGGCTTCCTTTTGCTAAGATTTATTTTAACAATATCCAGTTATTAAATGTACCAGATAGCATGAAACTAGAGATAAGTCTGCAATACATGACAGCAAAACAAATTAAAATAATGGAAAATGTCAGTGTTCACCTAACTCCTCCTGTGTAATGCCAAACTCCTGTCTTGCAGCAGTAGTACTCTACTGAGCAGTTAGATATAGGCTCACCTCAACAGATCTATCACAGCAAACTTGTTTTAATACATTGCTACCTTCCAACTCATCTGTATTGCACTTTCTTCACCCCCAAAAAAGAAAATTCCAACTTCCTGAACAAGGGCTGTAATAAATTAGAATAAACAGATAGTATCAAATACACTCCTGTTTGGCCAGGAAATAAAAAAAATGCAAAGTGCCATGCCACAGTAAGACACAGACCGATTTTCCTCCTTGCATAGCAAGCTACCACCTAATTAACAAACACACAACAAGAGTTTCATGTGCCCAAGGATGGGGTCATGTTGACATTTCAAAATGCATTCTGGAAGCTCTAAGAGATCCATGCCTTTCTGCAACAACAATGATATTGCTACAATGATTACCTTACAGTTCTGAACACGTCCATAGATATCTGTGTTTAGGCAACCCAATTCCAGACTTCATGCCTATTTAAGCATTGCAACGGTCAGTGAGCACTGCACCAGTTGGCTTTAGGCCTTTGTCATTTGCGTGCTCTCCAAAAGGAACCTGTGAACACTGCCAGGACAATGGGAACCAGTCAGATGCTTTTAAAAAGGAGTTGAGATGGAAGAGGAATACAGACTACATCTCTCAAAAAGACAGACAGCTGATCAGATAATTCCTTAACCCAATGGAAAACAAAACACTCATGAATTTTCATACTGCATAAAGTTATTACAAAGAGCAAGGTTGGGAGTATGTGCCAGCTTGGGCATACTGTTTGGGACTCTGTATTTGGCATCATCTACTGCAGCCATCAGTTGTCTTCTAGGAAGAGATTAAAAGCTGAAGCACAGAGGAGAGGCTTTCACTAAATTAGCTCACAAACTTTTATTTTGCTTGCGGATCACATCAGTTCAGCACAGGGCAAAGAGGGCCAGAAATGCACCAGACTGGGATGTACCTGAGCCAAGGGAATGCCCCTGCACCACTCAATTCAAAGGAACTGGGATGACAAAATGTGCTGGAGCTGAAGAAGGCACTGGTAACTGCAGTACCCTGACAGTGATCTCATGGAAAGGTGGGAGAAGGGGGAGTGCAAGCCTGCCACAGCCAACGTAGATTACAACCTCTACAAGTAACTGAAAGCATGACTGCATTTCTGTGGGCAGCTCAGGTAAGAACATCTGGGACTAACCCAGCCATGCAAAGCTGCCAATCACAGAACCACAGAACTGCAGGGGCTGGAAGGGACCTCAAGAGATCATCAAGTCCAACCCCTGTTAAAGCAGGTTCCCTGCAATAGGTCACACAGGTAGGTGTCCAGACAGGTCTTGAATATCTCCATAGAAGGAGACTCCACAACCTCGCTGGGCAGCCTGTTCCCATGCTCTGTCATCCTTGTCATAAAGAAGTTCTTTTGCATGTTTGTATGGAACTTCCTAAGTTCAAGTTTTAGGCCATTACTCCTTGTCCTATCACTACATACCACTGAGAAGAACCTGGCCTCGCCCATTTTGCCTTCTACCTCCTTTCAGATATTTATAAATATTTACCAGATCAGTCTTTACTCAGTCTTCTTTTCCCCAGGCTGAACAGACCCAGGTCTCTCAGCCTTTCCTCATACAGCAGATGCTCCAAGCTCTTTATCATCTTTGTGGTCTTCCACTGGACTCCTTCTAGGAGATCCCTGTCTTTTTTTAATTGGGGAGCACAGAACTGGACACTGTATTCCATGTGTGGCCTCACCAGGGCAGAGTAGAGGACAAGGATCACCTCCCTCAACCTGCTGTGCACACTCTTTTTCATGAACCCCAGGATACCATTGGCCTTCTTGGCCACAAGGGCACACTGCTGGCTCATGGCCAGCTTGTTGTCCACTAGAACTACTAGGTCCTTCTCTGCAGAATTCATCTCCAGCAGGTCATCCCCTCACCTGCACTGCACAGTTATGTCTCCCGAAGAGCAAGATTATACTCTCACTCTTGTTAAACCTCATCAGGTTCCTCCCTGCCCAACGCACCAGTCTAAGTCTTGCTGAATGGGAGCACAGCCTTCCGTTGTGTCAGCCACTCCTCCCAGTAGTCACATTGCCCATATGTCTACATAACCCTCTTAAGCATCCTTTGCTTTTTAAAGTCCCCAAATGAGTAATTACAAGGACTTCTTCATTGCTGGGTCAAGCTCTTCTCTGGTTCTTTGCCAGCAAATTAGGGACTTCATCCATCCCCTAAGCTACCTGAGGAAAAATGCAGGAAAGCTCTGGATTGCTTATCAGTACTGCCAGAAGAAATATGAACTCTGCAGCACAGCACGTTTGCAACAGTGCTGCATCATAGCACCAATTAAGGAGAAGCTTAGTCACTACCAGCAGCAATGCTGTGTGGACAGCCACAGCCTGAGCTCACATCTGAGGACTCTACCTCGAAGCCAGAAAATCCGATTCCTGTCCATCTGTGCAACTGCAACAGCTTAATCACAGCAGCCCTCACCTGCAGGAGAATAATAAATCAGCACAGGTAACATATCGGCAACACTCGCCATCAGAAAGCCACTGGCAGGAGACCACCACCATCAGGTTGAGTGCTGTCTGTTCATAGGCAGCGCCTTGAGTAAAGTACCAGGAATCTCATTTAAAGAATGAAAATAACAAGAAGCATTTTTTTTCCCTTTATTTTTTGTCTCTGTAAGATATCAGGCCAATATAAGGTCTCCCAGCCTGCTTTCTCACCCCTAGTGATATTCCAGTGATATTAGGTGCTGGAATGGGCTGTCCCAGGAGGGGAATCACTGACTCTGCAGGTATTCAAGGAATGTTTGGATTTTGTGTTGAGAGACATGGTTTAGTGAGAACTATTGGTGATAGGTGGATGGTTGGACTCGGTGGTCTTGCAGATCTTTTCCAACCTTGGTGTTTCTGTGATTCTGTGATTATCTCAGGTGGTGGTAATCCTGCTTAATAGCGAGGAATTAGGGTCACAGTGCCAACGTATAATGCTTTGGCAACAGACCAAGCACGGTAGCAGACAGTGCATACCATGAAATGAAGAAAAGACTTTCTTTTTGCATTACATTTTCTCTGATTTAAAAATCTGAGGCTTTATTCTTAACAGCTCCATGAGCAAAATGATTTGTCTCCACGGTCTGGGTATGGCATCTCTTTGCATGGGGGCTCCCAGCATGCTGCTGCTCTGCTCCATTACCCAAAATGTTCCAAAATAAAGAAATATTTCTGAACTAAGAACTATCAGCAAAGTCATACAGAGAGTACGTTCACAATGAAGGGGAGGAGGGGAAAATGTATCACAGCACACTTTCAGAGTTCGCATTCCTCCAAAACCCATCTCCTGTCAATCCAAGCACGGTGATAACCCAGCTGCTCTCTGTATCTCAGCAGTTCCAGAACTGTGCATTTTAACTACACGTCAGACATGAACTAACAAAGTTCAAGTGGATCTGGGACTTTATTGTGCCTCACACAAAAAGGAGCAAGCGCTTAGCATGTAAAAGCAATACAACACGCAAGCATTCATTTGTCTTTGGCAAAGACAAAATTCATCCTGTCCCTATCTGCCATGGTCTTCTCTGCTGCCCTCAGATTCTCACACAGAAAAGCAAGTTAACTCTCTTGTATGCATTCCTGACCAGCATTCTGCAATACATTCTGTCACTACACACAACAGCCAACCTGTCCTCATCTCATTAAGGCCATACTGATGAACAACATGGGCACAAAATACAGCGGCACTCCTAAGTCTTGCCTTATTTTCATTCAGCACTATGCCAAGCTCCAATTTAAGAAGGGCACTGAGCTTTCTCCTGCATAAACAGAAGTGAAGAATAACTTAAAAACAAATTACAAACCCAAAACGTTATTGCACTTTCTCTCTCTTGAGTCTAGCGCTGTGCAGTTCAAAAAAAAAAAAAAAAAGTCTGGAACATTTCCACAATGAAAATATGTAAATTAATTACTCTCTTATGTTGATTGATGAAAGTTATTTTGGTTGAGAACAATGCAAGTCACCCGCAGTTTACAAAACAATATGTCAATAAAATGAGTTAGACCTGCTGAAGAAAATATTTGTTGTAGCCTACAGCTATTTTTGCACATGCATAACCTTGAATTACAGTTCTTAGGAAAAAAAAATACCACTTCCACATTCAGATTAGCAACTAGTAAGTTGAGACTTTCATTTCCTTGAGTACTAAGGAATCTATTAACGTAGCAGACAAAAATACACCAAAGAAGGTTAGAGAGCATATTATCATCCTTCATGATCCCAGCAAACGAGAAGTGACAAAACTTAAAAATTTACAGCAAAGGCTTTTTATCATGAAAATAAAAATGCTTCAAGGCGTTAAGTGTTACTGTCTCAGCGTGTATTCCTCCCCTACCCCTCCTCACAACCCAGGAAGATCTGCATAAAGAGAAGAAATGAGAAAAAAAAAAAAAAAACAGTACAAAGCATCACTACAAATAGCATCTCAACCTTCACAACACTTGCAGGATTTTCTGCTAGGGCCAACAGTAACTGCTGCTCCAGCCCAAAATGTCACATGCACAAAGCTCTTCACCATGACCAAAAATCAGGATTATAAGTCAAGACAGGGAGAGCAAAGGACCCCTCGAACAAGCTTGTACAAAAGGGACTGATGGGTTGGGGATCATCACAGAGAGGTGGATCAAGCAGCTTCACAACATTTTAGGTGTGACATCTCCATGACTATCCACAGGATGCCAAGTGAGACCCCGCAGTTATAACAGCCCCAAGATGTAGGGAGGACAAGTTGGACCTTCACAGTGGTGAGGCCCCAGGGAGCTGTGGTGCTCCATCACTGGAGGTGCTCAAGGCCAGGTTGTATGGGCCCTGGGCTGCCTGAGCTGGTGAGGGGCAGCCCTGTCCATGGCACAGGGTTGGGACTGGGGGCCTTTGAGATCCCTTCCAACACAAGCCATTTTGTGATTCTGTGATTGAGGAGCTCAGCTCAGGGCATGCAGGTCTTGAACCCAAGGTTCCCATAAAAATTAAAGGGCTTGCTTGCTTGCTCTTTTTCAGACTTGAGCAAACTAAAATGAGTCACAAGTATCAGAAAGCTTAAAATATGCAAATATGCACAGCAAAGAATCAAAACATTTACCCGACACCTGCTTTTTGGAGGATTCAATTCCTTCAACAAAATTCTAGGGTAACTCCCGGCTGAGCACCCAGCTTCTTGTCACCATCTCGGCTTCTGGGAATGAAGGTTCTGGGATTTCTGTCAGAAAACTGTCTCCAAGGCCTATCTATTTCTTGTGTTAACTTTCAAGAGCAAGATGGGAGAAAACTGTGAAGTTTCACATTCCTCTCCAATCCAAGTTGCTGGAGAAAGCTCACTTTCTCACTCCCCCCCCCCCCCTTTCTAAGCTTTTCCTTGAGATGGTGATGGTGATACAGGAAATCAGTCTGTGCTCTCCAAAACCTGCAGCATCCCGTATTATAGCCTCTCTGGAGGACAATCCTGCATCACTCTGCACTGCTACCAAGGGGAGCAGGGGGACACGTGCAAGCTCCCAGCCACAAAGCTCCCAGCATCAGCTGCAGAACAGACCGCGGGTCTTGCTAACTTCACTCTGCAGCTGCTAGGAAAAGTATTTCAGCTGCTGATCTGCATTACATTAAGTTGTTTCCCTAGAAACATAAGTGATATTACAAATTCGAGTCTGAAAAAAAAATAAAATTACATTTTGCAAAAGAAACTTAGCACCTTTCGCTATGCCTTCCCCCCTTCCTCAACTTCTTAAAAAGCTTAAAACCCAATAACTGCAAAGAGAACCACAGGAAACAGCCTTCCAATTACAGACAAGCAGCAATTTCCAAGCACTAACAATACCTGTATCATACTGGACATCATACTGAGACCTAGCAAACTAACGCAGATTTTGCAATGAGGCTGTATTATTCAGGTCCAATTAACGGTAGATGCAAAACCGAAATGAGATAAACACCACTTTATGCTAGCAGTCTTACTGAGTCTGTGACATTACCAAAGATCAAAAGAAGCATCTTAAGCGAGATATTCTTGCCACAAAATAAATAAATACATTTTAATGAGAAGGAAAATATCCTGTGTGTCAAGACTTTGCAACCTGAATGTGGAGCAAGTCTGCCTGCCTGTAATGGAAAGGACACCGTAAAAACAGGTGATTACTTAGAAATTTGCAACAATAGCATCTTAAAACTGGAGATGCAGGAAGAAAAGTAAACTAATATATATTCCACTTCTGCAGGATACATATTTTTCTTACTCATCTCCTCACAGACGGATATTACTTTAGCATAGGTGTATTATCTCTCTGTATTTCTATTTCCAGACAGGAATATTAAAAAATTGTATTAATCCAAGTCTGACTCAGAAACAGGAAAAAAGGGTTCCAAAAGTCACCTCCCTCTCCTCCAAACTTCGACCAAAGCAGTATTTACTTGCTGCACTGTCAGAATGAGGACACCAAATCAGAAGATCCAATATTTTTAAATGGCACATGTGATGTGATGGGTTTTTTTCATGGCTTTTATAAAGATAAGGAAAGCACAGAGAAAAACTGTCAATCTCTTAAAAAAAAAAAAAAAGATAATAAAATAAAAACTTGGAAAGCTTACTCCAAAAATGAGTAAGTAAGACCACAACTTATGACATACATTTCTACTATACAGAAACTAGGACAAAAAAAACAACCAAACTGTATTTCAGAGTTCACTCTGCACGCTGACTCGCTGAAGTTGCAAAAGACAAAACCAGGGATGTGTGTTTGTGCACTACCACCTAAAGCCTATGCTTTTGCACAAACACATTTCCATGCTTACAACAGTAAAAATAAAAGAATAACAACAACAACAAAAAAGACACTGACACAGGAGTATTCAGCCTGAAGAAGCTAATGCTGTGTGAGAGCAGTGATAGCTGAATGCCCTACCCCAGGCTGAAAACGTAGCACTGATGAAAAGATGGAGGAAAAAGAAAAAGGAAGAGGCACATCCTTCTTACCGTGAATTCATTTCAACCAACCAAGCCAAAGAGACACAAAAATAAGAGACTATAAAACATCAAGTTTATCTTGGGAGCCAGTTGTGTAGAAATTAGAACCCAGAGGCAAATGAGCCACATCTACTCCTCTACTCATTTCTATAATTTACAACTTGTATTAATTTATCTTACCACTCCTATGGATTCACTTAGTAACTTAAAGGATGCTGAACTTGTCTTTTAGTCCTAGTCATGTGGTGGCCTAACTTTGATTATCCCCACACAGAATCGTTAACTTTGGAAAAACCCACTGGGATCACCTAGTCCTACCATCAGCCCATCCCCACCATGCCCACTCACCATAGCCCTCAGTGTCATATCTACACATTCCTCAAACACCTCCATGGACGGTAGGTGACTCCACCACCTCTCTGGGCAGCCTGAGCAAGTACCTGGTCACTCTTTTGGAGAAGAAATCTTTCCTAGCATCCAACCTGAGCCTCTCCGGATGCAACTTAAGACCATTCCGTCTTGTCCTATCATTGTTACCTAGGAGAAGAGGACAACCCCTATCTCACCACAGCTTCCTCTGAGGGCACTGTAGAGAGCAATAAGGTTTCCCCTAAGCATTCTCTTCTAGAGACTTAAAATTCCACTTCCCTCAGACGCTCCTAAGACTTGTGCTCCAAATCCTTCACAGATTCATCACCCTTCTCTGAACACATTCTAGCACCTCAATGTCTTTCTTGTAGTGCAGCTGATTCCACCATACAACTGTAATAAATGAAAAACGATTTATCTCAAACTATCTGCTCAAAAACATAATCCTGTAATGCAATAATATTTTACTATGCCCCTTTATTTCTGCATCACTATCTTTACATTCCTCTAGAAGACTCTAGAAATTGTTTGCTTAACTTAGCCCAGGAAATAACAGGTGTCTTGGTTAATTTATTTAGAGTTCTTGTAATTTGGCATCTGAGCCCACAGAGACATTACTTTGTTGTCATCCTCATTCACTTTCCGCTTTGTTAGCATCCAAAGAAATCCATGCCATGCAGCACTTCATTTTCATTACTTCATCTTCTTTTAACCTAGATCTTCCTAAATGCAGAAACTCAATAGGCACATAGCTTGCTGTCACCCTAGGCTTCAATTATATTTATAAATAAATAAACTCATGAAGATGCTTGTAATTCAGTGCATAAATACAATCCTTATTAAAGTATCCCATTCAAGTTTATCAAAGTTTTTTTAAGCTGTATGAACAGCTGCAGGTTTTCATGAGCAGACTATTCTCTCCTTGTTATTCCTTCTCCATTTTGTACCCTAAAGAATGGGAAAAAATGTCCAAAAGGGTTGAAAAATGGAAGAATTGCACTCTCCATTTTTTACACGGTTGTGTTTAGGATTTTCACCAAAGCAACCAAACAAAAATAAGTAAAACCTTAGTGCTTCCACAGAACAACAGCTGGCTCAGGTTTTCTCAAGCAGTGTTGCTCATACTCTCCAGGATGCTGCAGCTTTGCAGCCAACATGTATCTCACCCTGAGCTGTGCTTCCTGCAGCATCCCGTCCCCTTGCAATAGCAGCCCAGTTTCATGGTACTTCCCCGGGTTGAAATATTGCTAACTTTTTAATCCCTCACTTAACAGCAGTCTGCATAAAGATAAGTTGAAAAAATTTCTTCCTGTAAAAGGACGGTTAACACTAATAGATTTTATTATTTTTTTCATACTGACATGTCCATATTCTGAACCATGCATTGTTTTCCCCTTTCATTATCCCAGGATGTTCCCAGAAAAGCTTGGCTATGCAATTTCTCCTCCAGTAATCTTTCTGACAATACCCTGGATGATCCCCAGACATCCCATGATGATCATTGACTCCTTTTAAGTCCTTAAAACCTCATGAGCCAGAACTTCCCTCATAACCACGTAACCAAATAATGAGGTTCCCCGTGCAAAACAGAAGCATGAGAACACTCCCATTCCGCCCTGCCAAACTCCAGCCTCTTCCAGCAACCTCCTCATTATGTGCAAAAATAATTGGACTCCAACCCTTGCGTTCACAGGAGAAACGCAATGGATGCTTTACTCGCCCAGCACACAGATGGCTTTCTGAGAGTGGGGCACCCCAGTGCCTGCCCAGGGACCACAGCTCCCACCACACGTACAGCAGCACCCTGGTTCTACACAGGACACACACAGAGATGCTGTCTTGTGCCAAGGTCAGCAATCACATGCACTACACAGAGCAATCGTGTACAGCCTCAATTCATCTGCTGTAGCTCCTCCATCCATGAAACCCACAGACAACAGGTTTGGCAAGCTCTGCGTGGGAATGCAGGACTGACACCAGCTCAAAATCAGAGTGTAAGATGCTTTCTGCAGTTTTGATTATGTATCCACATGAGCAGCTCCTGACTGAATCACTGTCTCTGCTTCAGCATCTTCTTTGCAGCCTCACCGGGTGAGAACTACAAGTCTGTCTGTGGTCTCTCTCAGCTCACTGACCTACTTACTACTACAAAGGCAGACATTAATGGACTTCTCTTTTAACTTCTGCTAATTCTTCCTTTCTAACCACTACTTCCCAAACACAGACCACTTGGAAGTTAAATGTGCTTAGCACTGTCAAGATCTTTGGTCTAAAAACCACTTTCCCAAAAAACAACAGCCCCATGCTCCCAATAGCAGATACCTTCAGCAATGTGCATTCGCAGCAGCTCACCACCTGTGAATTGTACCTCTACGGATCAGGCCTGAAGTTCAGAGGACTCCAGACTACCTTAAAGTCTAAGCCAAGTTTCTATTTTCTCTGTAGAAAGAATGGGAGGGAAATCTTGAGTTAAATCAGCACGTGCACTTTGCTAACCAGCATGATCTCCATTTTGCTACCATGATGGAGCTGAGCCTGGATTGCACAAACCACAGCTGAGGGCAGAGTTAAGGCATGCTCCATGTAGGGACTCGGGAACTACAAGGCAATAAACTGAGACTTCTTCTTCTTTTCCATCTTCCTTTACACATTCCTTTTTTCCCTTGTGTATTCCCTGCTACACACATACACACACACTCTGTATAATGAAAAGTCCAAGACAGAGCTGAACAAATAGCAGACAGCACTAGAACAGGCTGCCTAAGTGGATGCCCTGTCCTGGAGACACTCAAGGTCAGGCTGAATGGGGCTCTGAGCATCTGACCAAGTTGTAGGTGTCCCTGTCCACTGCAGGGGAGTTAGATGAGATGACCCTTAGCGGTCCCTTCCAACTCAAATGATTATTTGATTCTATGAAATATATAAAAAAGACAAGAGGAAGAAGAAACACAAAAGGCTGAAATCACAGAGATGGCAGCTAATTCCCAATTTCAGCAGAGCTGGGTGAGCAGAAGAAAATGGTGGCAGCAGAAAAAAAGGGAGCCAAAAATATCCATCACCCATCCCTAAGCCCTTCTTATCCTCTGCAAAACCAATGAGCATGTTAGACATTGGTAAGCATGTTATATAAGGAAGTGGTACATCAATTATTTTACATTTACTAAAAAGGGAGTGTATGAAGATATTATTATTCCTTGTGAAGCATTTTGAGATTTACAAGTGAAAAAAAAAAGTGTCTGTGAACTGAAGCTGAATCTCCCTCACATGAGTGCAGTGGAGCCTCCTGAAGGCTATGAGCTGTGAGCCCATACAGACAGCAGCAGCTCAGGGCAGGTTAGCAGCACTTCAACACATTATCAGTCATACCTATCAGACTGTTCCATAAACACTCTCCTTCTAAAGAAGGTGTCTTCTGAACCATCCACATGCCGAATACCATGTCATATGAAATCTTTTCTGAAACTCACTAGAGTGAGTCTTAATGCTCACAGCAGCACCCAATGAGAAGGATGGAAAGATAAAACCAACCGGCCAAATCTCTCTTAAGAAATGCACCCGAAGTGAACCCATCTTGGCCGTTTTCACAGAATTTCAGCCCTATGACGGACATCTGAAAGGAAGATGCTCTCAAAGACTTCATTTTTTCTTTGAATGCAAAACCATGAACCAGATTTTAATATCACATATTTGATCAAATGCCATGCCACAGGCAGCTCTGGTTCTAGAAGGCTGTTTTGATAGACCTACAGATGAATATTACTGCAGATAAAACTACTCTAAAATTCAGAAATCAGCTGCCACTCCTGTTACAATCAGAAGTGTATAACAACAGAGGCCTTAAATTACAGCCCAGGCTTACATTTTTATGTATTTGGTATAGTTACCCCTGGATACTTTGCTGTGAAACTTGATCGGTGTGTTGATATATGCAGAGATTAAGTCATCCAGTCTCCACTGGCAGAGAAATGCGCACTCACAAGAAGTCGTCACTATTCCTTTTGTCCAAAATCCAAAGAATTCTAATCTCAGCTTCACTGCGGTGGATTGAAAATGACTCCACGAATGCCAAGAACGACTTAGCTGAGAGGACAGTACAAACCGGGACTTCTGCTAACCTCCAGCAACACGTGTCAGTACAATAAGAACAGCCCACGCACCAAATGCACCCTGAAGGTGGCCAGCCCTGCTACGGATAACTTTACAATCACGTAAGAGCAGCATTATTTGAACTCTGCAAGGATACACCACAAGAACAGCCACGATCCGCAGCACACACACTCTGCAAATGAACTCCCACTCCACACAGAGTAATGATCTACATAATTTCTGTTTAATGATTTCTAGTAAAGTCAGTGCATGTCTTCACAGAGCCCCTGAAAGGCATTTGCAAGAGTGGTTGTGAGCGTAGCATGCTCCATGGCCGTGGCAAGAGCCATGCATGTCCTGTCTTCTGCACATAGTGAGCCCCCAGCTGCCCCAGGGGACGGGCAACCAACAAATATATTCAAGTCCACAGGCTCCTCATTCAGTGGAGGGCTGAATTCTGCCTGATAGATGGCAGGTTTTGTCCTGATGGCAGCACCAGAGCAACCCTGAAGATGCAGGTTTGACATACAACAGAGCTACTCAAATGAGTAATGCTCCTAAGACTCCAAGCGGTGCAACAGTCAGGCGACAAACAACTTCTCCTGTAAAAGGCTTTTCTACACCCCCACGTAGATGGGGAATGCCTCGCTGTAGCTGGGCACTGAGAGAAAAGAACATACAGGAGATGAAAGTGAAAAAGGTGAATAACACACACAAGAGGTGATCATCCCAGGATTCTTCAGATTCCCCCTTTCCTGCCAGTGACTGTGTCCACGCAGGTGTGACCCAGGCCTGCACACTGGGCAGCCTAACACCTTGCAGGGCGTACACTGCGAGCTGACTGAGATACATCTCTTATGTCTGCAGGGTGAAGGAACGCCACATTCACTCCATAAATACTTTGGCTAAAAAATATTTACACAACAGAGAAACCATGAAGCCGAAAGGATGTATCTTAACAGAGTTACTGTGAGAAGTGACGTGAATTTCTGCAATAAACATGCTCCTTTGGCCTTTGTCTGCCTATCACAATAATACTTATTCAAAGTTTCTGGGAATAGGCAGTAAAATTCCTTTTATTGGTATTATTACCCTCTTCATTTCTGCAGAGAAAACAATAAAACAGTAACAGAAAGGAAGAGACATGCATGAAGTTACTGACACTTTTATAAAAGTGAGAAATTAAAATCTGGTTTGCTCTCACAAGGTCCTTTGCACATCACTGTTTCCCAGAATATCTGTTCAGACAGTTTCTGCTTGCATATACAGTCAGCTGATGAAAGGCTAAGTATAAAAGCACACTAAGGATTTCCCCCCTAAGCACAAAAAAAACCCCAACATTTTCTATGTCATTTTAGCCATGCTAAAAATGTCAAGTATTTAAGAGAGCTTAAAAAAAACCAAAGACTTCAAAGACTTACGGGGGAAAACTTTTTCTGCATCTTCCCCTCTCTCACCATTCATCATCCAGGTACCTGGTGAGGCACTGGCAAAGGCTGCCCAGAGAGGTGGTGGATGGCCCATCTTGGAGACGCTCAGGGTCACACAGAACAGGGCTCTGAGCACCTGATGGAGCTGTAGGTGTCCCTGTTCATTGCAGGGGGTTTGGACTAGATGGCCTTTAAGGGTTCCTTCCAAATAAAAAAAATTCTATGATCCTATACCTAGCATAGTCTAACATCCCAAAAATTCCAGGTTCCTTTCTTCAGTCATTACCACCAGGAACCAGCGTTCTCCCATCACCCCTCTGCCCAGCCTTTGCACCTCAAAGCTTTTAACCCATGCCAAGGGACATGGAAGTACCATCTATGTAGTCCTTATTCAACTTGAAATCCTCTCCCTTCTACTTTCTCCCTTGTCTTCCCACACTCCCATCACACTTGAGAAAGTCAACAGTGGGACTACCAATACTTGGTGATGCTCAAGAATCATTTTAGCTGTCACCAGTCAGCTCCAAACTGAAGGGAACAGCATAGGAAAAGATGTCTGTAGACGAAGACTGTGAGAATATCTGAGGAGTAAGACAGAAAGGGAAAAACTGACAAAACTGCACATCCTGGTATCTTAAGATAGACTGCAGGCCTTTCCTGGCGTAAACTGGCTGAAAGACAAACCACAGCCAAAAGCACACACTGGAGAGAGCCAACCCCAAGGCCCTTCAGCAGCATTTAACCCCAATATTGTAATATGGCTGCAAAAGCATGCAGGGTGTTTGCTCATACTCCGAACAATCTGTATCATAATGCTTCTTAGTAACACAATAAACCACACCAAAGGAGCCTTGTGGGCATCTTTAAATATTCCCTGCACCACTCATGTGAGGTAACAGCCTCCCAGCCAGACGTGGATGTGGGCCAGCAGACATCCGTGAGGCAGCACCGTCCCAAGCACCAGAGGTAATCCAAAGCTCACACATCATTTGGAGAGAGTTTTGTCTCCACATCACAGGTCAAGAGCAAGATTTTAGAACCGGCCTGCTCCATGAAAATTCACATGACACTGGTGTCCAAAAACACCAGAAGAATCCCAAAGCCAGGTCCATCTGAAAAGGACAGTGGGACTCTGCACAGATTGCAAATGAGAGCAGAAACTAAAATGCTAGAAATCCCTCTCTCTGTGTACAGAGCAACAGCTAAACCTTGCCGAAATCTAGGATCCTCGATCCGAAACCAGCCTCCAGGATCCTTGATGCCTTTGTAGCTGCCCCTCATCTCCACTCTACGTCAATCACACTGAAGCCAGGCTGGATGTGGCTCTGGGCAGCCTGGTCTGGTGGTTGGTGACCCTGCACGTAGCAAGGGGGTTGAAACTACATGATCATTGTGGTCATTTTCGACCCAGGACATTCTATGATTCTATGATTCCATGATTAAGCTTCTTGGCCACCGTGAAGTAGCAGCTGCTTTTTCATTCTGTTTGCATCCAGGCCCTGAAAACCTCCAGCTTAAGATAATAACAGTAATAATTATTGTTGTTCTTTCCCATCTTCTTGTTATGTCCTGGCTTCTCTGCCAGAGGAATGTTTCCTTCTGGATGGCACACACACTTTATCTAGACCAGAGCACTACAATACTATGGACATCCACCACCAAGGGCAAAGCAAGAACAGAAAGTAACATTTTATCCAAGGGACAAAGGAAAAGGCTGGACTTTTCCAAACGAAACCAGCAATTAGGTACCCTAGAAGATGCTAAATGTGAAAAGTGGTGCTTGAATTTTGGCTAAAAAAATATTATAGCAAGCCTCGGGGAAAAAAAAACAACAAGCCCACGTAAACTCTCAGCTCTGAATTTATTGACTGCAATGCATCATATGCATTGCACTACAGTGAAAATCCATAAAGATAGGTCATCCCAATGAAACACAAGCTTGCAACTCCACACTGCATTTGATCACACCACAGTGATGCATCCATGCAAGCAGTCACTTAACTCATCTGACCACTGCATGAGCTGCTGCTACTTAATGCCACTTGGAGGATACAAGCAGAATTTTAAACACCATATTTCTAAAAATATATACACAACAACACCCCAGACATGTAAATGTCAAAATTATTAACCAATTATTCAAGAAGTCAACAAATGACTTCAGCCTGTGGCAGAACACAGAGGCATCCTCTTAAGACTCCAGGATGCCATGATTTGTTTAAGCAATATGGGACATAATCACTCCTAATACTGAAAAGAACATAACGTGTCTGATAGCAAAACTGACATTTATACCGTCATTATATGCACTTGTCACTAAATTTAAACTGCATTATCATGTGAAGTGCTCAGATGGTTTGAAGGCAGAAGGGTGATGTACGATCAATGTTATTTAGGAATATTAATAAGCTCCTTTATTTTAAAAGGGGAAACATTAATAGTTGTTCTGAAGAGGGCTCAGTTTTAACCTTCAACAGCACTCAAGTGGTTGCAATTTTTATCAGACTGCTTGGATTTTGATTTAGTTCAAGTCCTGAAGCCACAATTAAACTTGCAGCTACCTTCTCTCACTAGGCTTCCTCCAACAGCTGGAATAAGCTTTGAAGTCTGCAGAGACACAAGAGAAATGTTATTTACAGCCCATATGCACAGTACAAGCAGAGACAAGTCGTGTTGTGCACTTCCGAGGCTGGTGACAGACCATTTCTCACCAGCTCTACAGGAAGTCACTGAAACTATTTTCCCCTGCTCAGAAGCTCCACGGGCTTAAAAGGTGGAAATGCTGCAAAGCTGAATCTTAAGAAGCATCCAGAATGTCCAAAAAACAATTCTCATCATCAGCATTTAACCCCACCACTGGCTCCTCTGGAGATAGAAGTGATCCAACTCTATCTGTTGAGATCCAACAGCCTGATATACATCCAGACAGGACACTAAACCCATATAACAAATAAATAATCTCAAAGATGCACTTTCAATAAGAGGGAAACTCCCTCTGATACCCAAGAAGAGAGGGAGGAGGACTTCGGCCCACAGGAGATGGGGGCATGACTTACTTAGGGATATGGTTTAGTGGGCAACATTGGTGGTAGGTGGATGGTTGGACTTGATGATCTTACAGGTCTTTTCCAACCTTAATGATTCTATGACTCTATGAGATAGGCCACATGATGTCACTCCTCTGCAGGCAGCTCTCCAGTCAAGGGATTCTGCTGTGGTCTCCAGAGGAGCACACAATGACCAAGGCAACACTCCGTGATGTCAGAAGGAGTCATGCTCATGGACTGACAGCCAAACAATTAGTATAGGCGGCATCCGGAGGAAAGAAATGAAATACTGTGTTCTCCCAGGCGAAGCCACTGGTGTTTTCTGTTTGTGTTAACTTGCTGTCAGTGCCTGCAGGGTCTGAACTTTGATTAACTGTGGATGACTGGTTGTGCAGACACAGACATGTTTAGGTAGAATTATCGTAGTAACCAGTCTCATACACCAAGAATGACAGAAAAATCAACAACAGCTCAATAAGACAACAGAGAATTTTCCAACACAAACCGCTGCACCATTCACACCAAGGTCTGCTCTTGGTGCAGGGAAAGACCAGTGTTAATGTTGCTACAAACACCTTTTCAACCAAAGTGACTCTTTATTCGACCAGTTTAGTGTGCGGTGAAGCAAACATCTCTCAAATCATCACGCAGTGCACCGTCTGGCCCAGTGCTCAGCCAGCCCTGCCTCCAGCTCCCATCTCAGACCAAGCACTGCACAGAATGCAGTCCTTACAGCTTAGACAACATGAAGAGGAAAGGATATTAATGGTTATGTTCAAGTCTTTGATCTGCACTTAAAAAACATCTCAAAGCAGCCCAGCAGAGCTCTTCTGCTTCCTTTTTACAGCACTGTCCTCTTTTGCATCCTGACAGTCCCAAATGCGCCCAAACCTAAGAGCTCCACATTTCAGCACTACTGGGTCTGATTTGATGCCCACTACAGTATCAATAACACTATTTGAAAGATTGCAGCAAGGTGGGGGTTGGCTCTTCTCCCAGGTAGCAGCAATAGGATGAGAGGGAATGGCCTCAACTTGCATTGTGGGAGGTTCAGGTTGGATATGAGGAAAAAATTCTTCTCAGAGTGGTGAGGCAGTGGCACAGGCTGCCCAGGGAGGTGGTGCAGTCACTATCCCTGGAGGTGTTCAAGAACCGTGGAGATGTGGCACCGAGGGACGTGGTGAGTGGACGTGGTGGGGATGGATTGATGGTCGGACATGGCGATCTTAGTGGTCTTTTCCAACCTTAATGATTCTACGATTCTAAACGTGCACATCTAAATGAAATGAGAATTGGGAGTGTTTTACGTAAGATCTGTATATTCTCAAAGAAAACAAGCTGAGAGACACTAATGAGCTGCACTTTATAACTGTTTAATATAACCTCTTTACATAATTCTCTTTCACTAAGGACAAAGATGCATATGGAACACAAGCTACTTGCTGTCATGTTTGTATTTTATTTTATTTTGTCATCCGACATGAACAAAATGCTTGAAAGTCTGGGGGTGAATGCATGGTTGAAGACTGCAAAGCTCCCCAAAACCATCCACATTGGAACTACGGACACCAAAGTGTTCCCACACTAAACTATTTTGTTTGAAAAATAAATAAATAAAGACAGATCCAAATACCCCCATCCCAGTCAATATCTTTGTTGTACATCAGCAAATCTTCTTGTACGCCACTGAAAATAATGAACTGAAAGAACGCATTCTTTTTGATTCAGTCATTCTGTTCCTACTGAAAAGACCATTTCTACTACACAGACCCAACCTGGACCAGCTTTCAGCCAGCACTGATTAAACACAAATTCTGATATGCTGCACCACACATCTTCCACGTAGTGAAATAAGTATCAAACCCTTCTCATTTGTCACTGTCATTTAATACAAAACATTGATCAGGATGCAGGATATACAAAGTGTCTCAGAATAGCTCTCCAACTGCACAGAAAAAGCTCCATGTACATGGGCTACATAGGGTTAAATTAATGAATGCACTGCTTCTGCACACATTTAATGCCCATCACTAAGCTGATAATTTACAGATGCAGAAGTGAGAATGCCCCAACTGCAACCACTGCTGCTCTCCCTGCATAGTCCTATCAACTGGATCTTGCTGGGTTCTGACTGCAACCTGGGTCATGGGCAAAGGGACAGGCAATGCATGTCAACGTTTACTTCCACTCCTATTTACTCACAAACACCATGCTTATGCAAGGCACAGAGTGACGCTCGAAGAGACTGACACCACCACACATACAGCAACAGGCTGAGAAGCAGTCAAAAAGCAAAAGCTTCCCTAGTGCACTCCAGGATTTCCAAGGAGAAGAGAGGACTGCTTCTCGATGGAAGTTCTGCCCATTGTCATCTATGGCAAAATTCCCACTGAAGCCAACATAGACAGGATTCCACCTCTCCACAGCAGTGCTGACTCCCTGCCCTGGAATTCCCAACCAGAACTGCCAGAGTGGCACCAGTGCCAGCAGCTTTCGTGCTAGGAGCACGAGGCGCAATCTTGGCACAGGAGAAATCGTGGAACCTGTGGAACCCTTCATAAGCAATCAAAGGCATCACCAGGCAGTGGAAACGTAAGGGCATTCCCAAACCACACAAGATTCCAACCTGCAGCCAGAAGTAGGCCATTAAGCATTGGCACACCTTGCTAAAAGAGGTAGGTCCTGGTGCTTCACAGGCTGGGTGAATTGGGTAGCTGTGGAATGGGTTGATTTGGTCTAGTACACATAAACGACAATCACTGGTTGGGTATTTTCTGGAGGTAGAATGGCCAATATGGTTTGAGTGCAGGAAAACAGGAATGGGCTGTCCAGGGAGGTGGTGGGGTCACTGTCTCTGAAGATGTTCAAGAACCATGGAGATATGGCACTGAGAGAAGTGGTAAGTGGGTATGGTGGGGATGGGCTGATGACTCGACGATCTTAATGGTCGTTTCAAACCTTAATGGCTCTATGACTTCCTATGATGCTAAAACAAACCTTCTCCATACCAGCTTTCTGTCCTTCAGAACCTGACTGTAAACACAAGCATTATGTGTGCAGCTGGCATGTGTCAGAAGGCATTCAAGAATTCAGCACAGAAATACATCTGTAGGGGAACAGCAGCTATAAACTGCTCCTAACAAGCGGCTGCTGAAAACCCTAACTCAGTCCTAATTGCTCACTTTATTGTGTTGCACAGAATCCATCAGCCAGGATGCATCAGGTCAGCAAAGAACAACTTCATAACTTCATGGCAACAGCATAACCTGATGCCTTCATGTCAGGCACTGCAGGAAGCAGGGAGAATGGGGGTAACACCATATAGAGATATCCGCATGATAACCACCAGGTAACACTGCATGAGGTTCACAGAGCATCCCATGTACTGCCAACACACAGGTATGGGGTGAAATCGTTAGAAGCAAACAAGATGCTGCGTTAAGAACCAAGCTTAAAAAGAGGAAAAAAAAAACGAAAGGGGAGAAGTGAGGAAGCAAAGAAAGAGCACGACTGCTGCACTGCCAACCTGCATTTTCTACAGCACGAGCACCACCCAAGGACGAGGCAGAGGATGTCCCTGCTCCCAGCCCTGCAATGCCTGCTCCTACCTGGCTCTCAGTGGGACTCTGGAGCTTTCTGGGTGCAGAGCTCACAGCCGTGAGCCCTTTCCCAGGCAGGCTGACTCCAGAGGGATCATTCTTCCTGTCCCCGTTTTTGCCACCAAGTCCTTTCCAAGCCACAAAAGTAACTTTTTATTCAGCTGGAGGATGAGCTCTCTGTGTGTCAGCGGGAAAGGAGGGAAAAATCAGCTGGGACCTGGCCAGGCTGTTTGCCAGGCTATGATCTCCCAATTAACCCTCTGCACACCAGCTCCAGGAGTGAGCACCCAGCACAGGAGCCTGCCTCAGTGGTTAGGGAATAGTGTGCTACTCCACATCGCTCACATCGCCCTCTCTTGCTTCCTTTGCTGAGAACTCAGAGCAGATTTCCTTAAGAAAAGCATCTGCTACACAAGTGACAAGTTAAAACGCCTCTGCGTGGGGAAAGGATGGGTTTTTCCTTTCTGTCTGCTGGACAGAGATTGGTTAAGGACTCACAGTCCGAACTGCACACCTCTCTCAGCCTGTCAGAGGAGATCACCAGCCAGAGGAGAGCATCCATCCCCATCAGACCCTTCCTTTAGCCAACACCAATGCTGTGGTACCTCTGCCGGGATGCCAGCGCCGACTTTCCTTTATGTCCCATTTACTGGCGTTTATTTTAATTGGATCTGGGACTACGGACACTCGGCAACCCTTAATCCTCCCAGCCACAACACAAGGGCGCGAACAATAACATCACACAAACACACACACATTAAAAAAAGGAATAAGACGGTAAGACGCTCACTGACACATTTCTCAGGGCAGCGCGGCTCTCTTTTTATCTCCCGCAAATAATCCGATGGGGTTCCAGAAGTGGCCGAGGAGCGGAGTTCCTTCCACAACGCAACTCAAGCGCGAGAGACGCGTTCAGCCCATCCCCGGCAGCAGCCCGGTCCTCCCCGGCTGTCCCCACACACCCACACTCGCTGAGTGTCCCCGAGCTGCTCCCGGGACGGGGACGCTCCCGGCTCTGCCCCGCACAGCCGAGGGCACGGAGAGCGGAGAGCCCTCGGGGAGGAACGAAGCGAGCAAAACGCGAGCAGGGGAACATCCCTCTCCTTCCCCAAGCCCAGCAGCAGCTGCCACCATCCCCTGGGCTCGGCCGGGAGCAACTGCAGCTGAAGAGCAGCGACAGGCACACACGCACACACAGATCTATCTATCTATCTAAACAAACAAAGCTGAGAGAAGGTAAAAATTTAAAAGCGACGAGGAAAAAAAAAAAAAAGTAATACAATTACATTAACACACGTTGATATGTTCATAATAAAACGGAAAGATTTAAAATAATAGTCATAAAACAACTCCCGCCCGCACGGAAGCAGAGCGCGGGGGCAGGGGCCGCACCTTACGAGCGGAGCGGGGCCGCAGCCGCTCCTCCCCGCGGCCGGACCTCCCCCGCTCGGCGGCCCCGCGCCCGCTGCCCCCGCGCCGAAAGTTTGGCTCCGCGCTCCGCCCGCCGCTCCCGCAGCCCCGCGCCACGCACCGTGCGGCGTGCCGGTGCCGGGATCCATGCGAGAGGCTGCAGCGGGAACTCCGTGCCGAAGGGTTGCGGCGGGAGGAAGAAGACGAGGAGGAGGAGGAGGTGGTGGTGGTGGTGGTGGTGGTGGAGGAGGAGGGGGCCGAGCCCGGCCGGGCGCGGCGTGGAACACAGCGCAGCGCTGCCTGCCGGGAGCGCAGCCCGGCCCGCGGGGAGGGACTGTGCCCACCCCCGCCCGCCCATCCATCCACCCACCCGTGGAGCCGGCGGGTCTCCCGCCTTCCCCGAGAGATCTGAGCGCGGTGTTCCCCCTTCCCCCCCTTCCCGGTGCTCCCACCCCGGTCACGGCTGCAACTTGCCTGCGAGTCCCGGTGCCTGAGCGGTGCGTGTGCTGCTGGAGGTGCACCTGTCCGACGGGCTGCTCGCTTCGCTTTCCCAGCGAGGTAAAACAGCGACTGTCTTCCTGTGTCGAAGTTACAGTTCTGCCTCTTTCACTAGAACGTTGTGATAAGCGCCTGTGTCATCGCCAGCTCTTTCCTTCTGGAGTCCAGACTCCGGTTTACAGGAGCCTCGATGAGGAGAAAAATAGAGACAGTAAAGATGCATCCTTTCCCTTTTCCTCTTCTCCCCCCCC
>JAPSGF010000262.1:16681-41475 GCA_035772895.1 Perdix hodgsoniae | reverse complement strand
CTTTCCCTTCCCTTTTCTCTTCCCCTTTTCCCTCCCTCTTTTCATCTCACTTTTCCCCTTCCTTTACCTTTCCCTTCCTCCTCTTTTCCTTATCCTTCTCTTCCACAGTGGGCTCAGCTCTCCCCTCCTCTGCAAGAGTGCTGAATTGCTGCTGATTCCTTTGGCTCTCCAATCTGCTGCTCTCGTGTCCACCAGGTCACAGCCATGAAACCCACATACAGGTGATCAGTCTCTTTGAGCAGTGCCTCATCCCTTAGCATGCCCCATGCTGTGATTTAGTGTTTAGGTTACAAAATAACTGAGCAAAAGCTGACCAACCAGCCCCTCTGCGCTGACTGCACCAAGTAGATGATAATGTCAAAGTAGGAGGGCATGGTCTGCACCACAAAAAAAGAGAAAAGCAACAACAACCACCAAAAAAGCAAAAACCATTCATAAAATTTACCAGCCAAAATTAAAAGTGCTGATATTCTGCAATGGAAGTGTGTGACAAATTCCAGCTTTGTCCAAAGCATACAGAAGAGTTAATGATTTGACATGATTGCTCTCTACTGCTCCACAACAGGAGGTTGTGGTGAGGTGGGGGTCGACCTCTTCTCCCAGGTAACAGCAATAGGATGAGAGAGAATGGCCTCAACTTGCACCAGAGAGGGTTCAGGGTATGAGGAAAAATTTCTTCTCAGCAAGAGTGTTGAGGCATTGGCACAGGCTGCCCAGGGAGGTGGTGCAGTCACCATCCCTGGAGGTGTTCAAGAACTGTGGAGATGTGGCACTGAGCAATGTGGTGAGTGGGTATGGTGGAGGTGGGTTGGGGTTGGACATGGCGATCTTAGTGTTTTTTTCCAACCTTAATGATTCCATGGCTCTGTGATTCTATTTTATATCCACCACTCCAGCTGCATTGCTCATGGAAGACTCCTTTTTGTTGGGTTCCTCCCAGTTGCAGTTACAAACTACCTCGAAGTCATAAGAAAGCATCAGTGTCTCATCATGTTGGTTGCTATCAGAACACAGTGAGGGAATGTCCTGCTCCAAAAAGCTCCCAATCCACATTGGCGAGACAAATTCAGAATGGGAGGAAAATGTATAATGCTGCAGATGGTGCTGAGAAAGAAACTGATTTGCCCAAGGTCATGTAGGAAGTCTGTGGCAGAGCCAAGAGCTGAACACAACTCTCCTGAAACCCAGGCTAAAAATAATGCTTAGTAATTGCACATAGAGTCCAGCAAACACAGATTACACAGAGAATCATCTTTGGAGCAGTATTTTGGGAGTGTTGGGTGCTATTGCATTAAAATTTTTCACTGAACGCATAGCTGAATGGTTACATCCAAAATGTAAACCATGTTACTTGGAAAGTCCTGTAGCACCAATCCTTATCACAGGACAAAAGGCACTCTCAGCTAGCACCAATGGCGCCTTCCCGAGGTCCTCCTCCTATCCTGATTCTCTCCAACTGATTTTCTTACCCAGTGCAGAGATTGTTCTTGCAATACAAAACCCACGCAAGCAGAAAACAACGCTAACATCACGTTGCATCCTTCAGGCACCCTTCCCTGTCACTTAGGAGCACTATTTACACATGCATTTAGTGAATGTTACGATGTGTAATTGCTAATGGGTATTAGTAGAAGTAGTTAATGCAGTTTTCCTTATTAATCAATCCTACCAGTGTGGTAATGATGTCTGTTGTTCTGCTTACGCTTCTTACAGTATGGAGCAAGCTCTGTTGATTAGCAAGAGCTATTCACAAGTGTTGCTCTGGATCAATCCCATTACCATATTTTTTCTCAAGGAGTGAATGGTTCCCAGCTTATGCTTGAGGAATAACGGGGGCAGAAGGAATGGTGTTGGCTCCCACGCCACCATTTTGTATTTCCTTATCTGTAAGGTTCAGTGGAGTTACACCACTGTGGAGCAGGATGGCTGAGATGCACCAAATCAGTTAACAAGTTGAGGTCAAACTCCAAAATCTGCTTTATTTTTTAAAATGATAAATAGCTTTCAATGACTGTTGGAAGCATATCACTATCATGTCTGATTAATAATGCCATCATGCTCTTCAGAACCAGTCCAGGAAGCAGCTTTTAGGTTCCCACATCCTGAGTCGCAAGAAGAATCTCTCCTCATTTCCACGCCAAGATGATCAGACTCAAAAAGATGTGAGTAAACCATAACGACAACGGAGTGTTTCACTTTTTCTTAACTCAGTAATTTACATTGAAATGGTCATAAATAATTCAGTTAATGTAAATAAAAATAAATCCAAGCAGAAAGAAAAAGTTCCCCCAAAGACTCAAGGTTTAGGAGACAGGAGGGCAGGCTTTAGACCTGATGCTAACTGAACTCATAGTGAGCTATTGAAGCTGAATCTCAGCATACTATCATAAATTATGAAACACTGACATTTCACTTTGAATTAATGCAAAGGGCTATTTATACACTGTTTTAGAGTCGGTTGCCTGGGCAAATTAATGCACTTTTTCCTTCACCGGGCCAAATGTTAGCAACACTGCTATTTTTCAATGTATCAAACTATTTGCATATTGAAAATGTTGTCCTAATGCAAGCTTTCCCCCAGGGCTGTTGTATGAGTTACACTGAAAAGGTAATCAGCTATAACTCACTGGCTCCTTGATCCAAAACTTGATTCAAGATACTGGATAAGAGAATGCTCAATATCTGGGAATTGCTTTCTTCTCATAGGGCAGCAACTATCAACAAGGAAAAACCATTCTATAGGCTATGATTGCTGTTCTGGTTCTGCCACCAACAAAAGCTCTGAGTAGCAAAAGAAGTCTTCTTGGGAGTGAAAGAACTACATGTGAGCACGTCGTAGAAATATTCACTGCACTGAACTGAAATTTGAACTTTGGATGTGACTGTTTGTTGAAATAATCAAAAGGAGGGAGAAAAGAGAACATTCCAAAGTGACTTTTTTGTGAAACTGCTCTTCACGGACCGATGTTTTACATATCATTTCAGCAAAGCATTGGTGAAGAAAGGACTTAAATACTGAATGTTAGCCTTAGAAATGTGCTTAACTGCTTCACTGAACTGTGTTATACCATAATTAAAATAATTATTTGAAATGTCATCCCAGTCGTGTAAAAATAAGTTACTTTTAGCAGACTTCGTGGTCTGCAGGTCTGTCATTAGGAACAAGATACCGTGGTGTGTCTCTTGCTCAGAGTCCTCAGTTTATCTCAGAGAAGGAATCTCTCAAATCAGAAGTGCCTTGGGGCTGATGTGAAGACAAACACAGGAACCTATCTTGTGTCCTGCAGATGGGTTTCTATCTGATTATCTGATTCTCCTGGTCATACCAAGGGCTTCTGTACAGATTCCTTGCATCATTTTTCTCCTCTCATGTCCTGTGGTGTTGAATAACATTGGTGCGGACCTAAGGAAGATAACAGGTTGTGACAGTGCTTATGCATTTCTGCAGAAACGTGATGTGGCAGCGCAGGAAGGCTTGGTGGTGATGAAGCCAGAAATTTGCTTTGAGGCCATTCCTCATGTTTCCTCAATTCCTACACAAATGTTATTCAAGGGCGTTGCATGGCCCAGCTCTGCAGGAAGATCTGCAGTCCTGAGCGAGGAGGATGGGTATGGCACACAGCTCAGCTCTAGCTGGTGATGCTGCTCAACAGGACCTCCTGTTTGTGCAGAAAACATCACAGTTAGCTGTTACAGGGTCTCTCCATCTCATTCAGAGACTGCAGTGAGATCACACATCACCAAATCTATGTTGACAGGTTGTGCTGAAGCATTTCTCTCTTATTGTGCCAGATGATGCCTTACAGCATCACACTATTAGCACTTCCAGCAGATGCATGTTAGAGTTTTGACTCAAGCCCACACAAGTGAGGTCATTCTGCATAGTGGGAAGCAACTGAGTTGCACTGCCTACAGTCCCTCCCATCTCAAGGATGCAGTGAGTTTGTAGAGGATGGGGTCAGCTTGTGGTAGTAACTTTCATTATTGAGAGCAAGGTTTTGTGGCTTACTTTTTTTAATTTGAGAGAATGCCTTAATATCAGCCAGAAGTTTCATGTTCCTTTTGTCGCTCTGCCACTGAACTTCCAGATGATCTGCACCTTAACCCCCTAGAATGTAATTCCACATTTTGAAAAACTAGATTCAGAGAGAGTTGTTAGGGAACATAATAAATCATTTTTTTCATCAAGTTACTGGCTGAATTGTAGTTTAATTCCTTATTCTGCCATCTGTATCTTGTGAGACTATTGAAATCATGAGTAATCTGTGATACGAAAAACAGAAATACTTTTGGCCTGTCTCCTGCCTTTAGACAAATAAAAATACATATTGTTATATATTTTACTTTGAATTACATTGTAAGTATTTGGCTGAGATCCTGTATTTTTAATAACAAGATGAGCTAAATAGCTATGAGGTTCCTTCTTGGAACCTCTGAGGTAAGTGAGAAGATGCAGCAGAAACATACTGTAGAAGTAGAATCATTAAGATTGGAAAAGACCTCCAAAATCATCTGGTCCAACCACCAGCCCAGTCCCACCATGCCCACACACCACGTCCCTCAGTGCCACATCTCCATGGCTCTTGAACACCTCCATGGATGGTGATTCCACCACCTCCCTGGGCAGCCTGTTCCAGTGCCTCACCACTCTTCTGAGAAGAAATTTTTCCTAGTATCCAACCTCAACCTCCCCTGATGCAACTTGAGGCCATCCCCTCTTGTGCTATAGCTGTAACCTGGGAGAAGAGGCCAACCTCCACCTCACAGCTTCCCATCAGGCAGTTGCAAAGATTGATAAGGTCTCCCCTGAGCCTCCTCTTCTCCAGACTGAACAACCCCAGTTCCCTCAGCCACTCCTCATAAGACTTGTGCTCCAGATCCCTCACAGCCTTGTTGTCCTTCTCTGGACATGCTCCAATGCCTCAACAGTGTAGTGAGGGGCCCAAAATTGAACACAGTCCTCAAAGTGCTCTTACTTTATACACAAGGAAGAATAAAATGAAAGCAACTGGATGGTATAAAAATCATGAACCGTCCTTCAAACATACAGTGGAGATCCCTAAGGATTCAGGACATTGTACACCATAAGGAAAGGACTGATCATACCCACAACAGTTTTACATAGCTTTTTCTATTTGTTGAACCAAGCACTGGCTCCAAGAAACATTTAAGCACATGCTTAACTTGATAGACATGAGGAGCTTTTTATTTAAGGCACATCTAAGCTGAGGCATGGCTGTTTGTGGGATGGGGATTTAGCCCGGGATTCCCTGCTCCTTTGCACCACATGATTTCATTAGGTGTTGTCTATTTCTGCAGCACTGCCGTAGGGCATGAGCCAAGCCCCGATGAAGTCAATGGGAATCTCTACAGATTTGATGGCAGTTGGATTGGAACCTTTATAGGAAACAAAAACAGATCTTCTGGAACATGAAAGCCAAAAAAAAAATCCTCTTACATTTATGGGGATGAAAGACTAATTTCCTGTTTTAGGATGAGAGACTTTATAAATCAAGTTTCTATCCAGAGAAAAATTTTACCAGCTGTACTATAAGCCATGGAAAATAGGGGGGAAAGCATAATACTCTTAGCAACCCCTGAGTTTTAGCTGAGTGGAAGGCATTGCTTGGCTGCATGTAACAGTGCAGCAGGAAGGAATGATCATATTTATTTGAGCTCACAGGTTCTTCTGCTGTTACATGCTTTCATGGTACCTGGATCTAAAAAATAAATAAATAAATAAATAAATTTGTGAATGCTTTCATGTCTGTGGTTTCGTGCCATAGCTGTCATCTTACACGAGGTGAGATGATTTTCAGTTGCCATGCCAAGACATTCTAGCTCAACTTTTATCACAGCTCTACTTTCTGCTGTTGGCGTCAGCTCTGAATTTTGTTGCAGGATTAAAAGCTTGGGAATAAACAGTTTGAGACACAAAGTTGGGTCCAATTTGATAGCACTGTTATTCTCCCTTTTTAACGGAGGCCACATTAATGGCAGGTTGGCAGCTGCGGCTCACGATTCTGCTGTTGGCTTTGCATGCTGTGTCCTCTGCTTCCAGCTGAGTCTTTCCCAAACCACAATCCCTGGTACTTCCACTCAGTGAGATGAAGTAACAAACAGCAGTGTTGGAAAGTGAGAATTACAGAGTCATGGAATCCTTAAGGTTGGAAAGGATGTCTATGATCAAATTCTGATCAAATAAAAATCTCCAGAGTGCCAGTGGTGATTGGCTTCAGTAAAGACATGAGAATGATCAACTATCTAATAGGACAAAAACAGGAGTATAGAAGACTATGCAGGATGAAAGGACAAAAAATGACAAAAGTCTATCAAGATAGTACTGGATCTGGACATTGGTGGCCCTGCCTGTGGCGAGAGGTTGGAACTTAATGATCCTCAGGGTCCCTTCCAACCCAAGCTATTCTATGATTCGTTCTAAGATACTTACAGCTCAGTCAGATTGGTGTGTCACTGTGCTGTGAGTGCTGGTACCTGTTGTGTGCCTTCTGCCTTGCAGCTCCTCAGTGCACCAGATTGACCCGAGAAATCAAAAGGTAGGTCTAGAAAGCATATATTTATTGCTACCCTTTCTGCATTTTGCTGGAGATAGCTACAAATATTAACCATCTCTGCCAATGACGTACCCAGATTAGTTTCTGTCTAGGGACTAAGAGGAGATTCAAGGAACAACAAGGGCAGAGAATGTTGATAAATGCCTATTTACAGATGGTGCAAGCTTTGTGGGGGCAATTTGCAACAACTACGAAAAGATCTGATTAATTTTTGTCTGTTCTATACCAACTGAGAATCAAGAAACTGTATCATTTCCTTCCATCTGTGCAACTAAGCCTCAGTTACAACACTTATCCTGGGGCCACAAGAGCAGAAATGGGTTCTCTAGTTTCTATTAAGATGCAAATTGAGATGTTTTCCACTTTAGAGAAGTGATAGTATCTCTTTGTAGACTGAATTTCATTGGTAACTAGTAGTTCCATAGAATCACAGAATCATTACAGAATCGTTTGAGTTGGAAGGGGCAATGAAAAGCCATCTATTCCATCTCCCCTGCAAAGAACAGGGACACCTACATCTCCATCAGGTGCTCAGAACCCCATCCAACCTGACCTTGAGTGTCTCCAAAGACAGGGCACCCACCATATATTTTTATGTCTTATAGGAATTTAACATCTTTGAGATCCCTGGACTTCTGAACAGAGATTCAAAAGTTTTGAAAGCAGGCTGACTGACTCACATGCAGTGTGACTAAACAAGACATTCCCTTAGCAAACCAAGCTGCAAACTCTGGAGGGAGCACTGCATTGAAACCCAGAGACTCTCAGTAGGTTGATGCACATGATTTAAACCTAGTGAAAGATAGGCTGAAAAGATTTTGCTTTCACACCTACCCTAGTAGTCTCCAGTGGGATCAATCTTTTGTCTCTGAATTGCCCTGGAAAATAATCTACACCGGAACATATATCAAAAGCAAGATCACAAGATGATCTGTATCACAAACCACTCAAAGCAGAAGCTTTTCTTTTTCCACACCCAAATATACCTCAACCACACAACCTCGGACACATACATAACTCATCCCTCCAGAGACATCGCAAATCAAGGCTCTTTCACTCCATCCAACAGAGAGTCTTCTCTCACCAGCCCCTTCTCAGACAGAAAGGTGTTTCAGTATCCAAATGGAAAATGTAAGAAAGAAGGGGACAGACTCTTTGACAGCATCTGTTGTGAAAGGACAAGGGAAAATGATTTCAAACTAAAAGAGGGGAGATTTAGATTGGATATAAGGAAAACATTTTTTACACTAAGGGTGGTGAGGCACTGGAACGGATTGCCCAGAGAGGTGGTGGATGCTCCATCCATGAAGACATTCAAGGTTAGGTTGGATGGGGCTCTGAACAACCTGCTCTAGTTGTAGGTGTCCATGTTCATTGCAGGGGGATTGGATTAGATGGTCCTGAAGGGTTCCTCCCAACTCAAATGTCTCTATGATTCTATATGGAAAATGTTCAAAGTCATGTTGGAACAGAACTTTAAGCAATTTGGTCTAGGGGGATATATCTCTGCCCATGGCAGCAGGTTGTATGAGAATGATTTTAAGGTCCTTTCCAACAAAAAACCTTCTGTGATTTTGCAATTCATCACGGTGTCAGGGTCCTCCTCACCATCTGAAAAACAGGAGCTTGTTGCTATCTCATTTTGCTACTTGAAAGATTTGGGTATAGCAAGGAAATAATTTGAACTAAACTCATTCAATGTTAATAAATAAATAAATAAATCTGTAGGGTTGTTTTGGTAAACATAAATTTTATGGAAAAAATCCCTGGATTGATCTTCATTGGAGATCAATTATTTGATCTAGCTAAGTGTCACACTTCATTTATGCAGTGCAGTAGGAACTGAGGAATTGCTAGACTCTTACCCAACCAGACACCAGTGAGATGCATTAGCCTGGCCTGGAGCACGTGCTTCCTCATATTTTTGGAGAAAAGCAAGAAATACCCTAGTACATGATAAAGGAATAACTTGTGAACAGAAAGTTTCTTCTGGATAATTCCACACAGTCATTGATTGGCTTCTGCCCTGAGGCATTACAGTTTATATCCCCATTATCTTTTTATATTGCCTAATAAAACTGTTGGCTGTTGCCATTACATGGGTAATGGACATTTATATAAAACTCTTTATGAGCTGTAGATGGAGATCATCCTCTTCTCCACACACATGGAGCCACCTCTGAAGTAAAATGCAACAGCTGCTTAATAGCCAGGCTTTATTAATAAACCCCAGTAATACTGGAGAGGAAACACAACTCCACATCAAGTGGAGATCGAATGAGAAATTTGGAAAAAAACAGATTTCCCTTCTCACAGAAGAAATTACCCCTTTTTGTGCTTGCTGGAATTCACTGACTCTAGGCAGTTCAGGTTTCACTTGTGTATCGCCTTTTGAAAGAGAAAATCATGGCACTTCCAGTGTACCGCATCATGGGGAAGGGGTTGATTTAGGAAACAGCCTCCTGGCCCTTCAGGCCCAGTTTCAGTTTGGAGGAACATCTCTCTGAGGGCCATCTGCTGCTGTCCAGGAGGGACAAGAGATTCCAACACTCAGATTCCAGTGAATTGCTCCAAACAGGTTTCTTTTGTGAGATTTGATGTAGAGAAACTTTTCTACTTGAACACGTTTCCTTTTTTGTCACTTATTGCTTTGTGCTCTTCATCACCTGAAACCATTTTCTTTGTTTTCCTTTTAATTCTGTTTCTGCAGATGGCAAGAAATTATTCCTTTGGGAATGAAGAAAAGTCATCACTGATACTCAAAGTGATAACCGATTGCTGCTTCCTTTCACAGCAGCATTGTTCAAGAGACAGAGTGAAAAATGACTCCTGGAGTTATGAAGTCCTTGGTCCTGTCAAGGGAAAGGACTGTCTAAAACAGATGGAAATGTTTGTTTTTCTTTTTAAAGTACAAGCAATGTTTGCAAGGAGTCTACATTGCATTTCAAGACTGAGAGAGAATAATGATTTATAATTTCTGTTTATTTTATATAACATTTGATGCAATAATCTGTTTCAAAAATAAACTGATTTTTTTCCCACTCTTTTTTGCTTTTGTATACTTAATAATATCCAGCACTCGTGTAAAGATTTCAATCTTCAAAAGATGAGAATTAGTTAAAAGCATTAACGGATTAATCTCCATAATCTCCCAAGGATAAACATTCCCTTCATCTGGCATTTGGGGAAACTGAGAACAGATCTTAAGTGGACTGCAGACGGTTTCATGTACCTGAGCCTGAATTACCACAGTGGAGCCCTTGTTTCCCAGATTTCCCCCCTTAAAAATGCAGAGGGAGGTAGCACCCACCCCATCCATTTCCCTGTCTTTCTTAAATACATGCCGTCATTATCACATATCTCACCCACTTGAGTTAATCGGATATAAAACATTAACTTTTGCAGAGGTATTACAGCTTCACAAAGGTGCACTCATAGATATTACAGAGGAACATCAAATTTAACTTGGAAGAAACATAGTCCTGTGGTTTAAATGCCTTCAGCAAAGGATTAAGGTTTTCCCGTCACGACTCAAGCACTGCCTTACATGCACCCTGCTTATCACATTCCCCCTTCTTACTGGGCTTTTTTAACATAAATGTAGTGTGGGAATCTGTCCTTCAGCTCCTTATGGTTTCATCATTCAATTAAAAATAAATAAATAAATAAATAAATAAATAAATAAATAAATAAATAAGCAAGCAAGCAAGCAAGCAAGCAAGCAAGCAAGCAAACAAACAAACAAGGGAAAAAACAAACAACCAAACAAACAAGAATGTGCTGGTGTTCTTATCGATGTGTGGCGTATGATTTCCTATAGACATTACCTATAACATCCCAGTGTCTTAACATTTGTGAAGCTTCTCCTCCTCAGGGCAAGGACTGAAAATAAATGCTGATATGAGAAGGATTACTGGATGGGAAAGGCAGCATTCGTTAATACATCCCAATCAAACCTGATGAGAAGGCTTTGCATATCGATGTTGTGGATTAGCAGTGAAATAGGATAAAGCAAACATTTTCCTGCTGGTAGAAGCGATAGGGCTGTGAAGGTTGAGGGCATTTTTGGTTATAGCAAATAACTCCCTCTCTTCTCGTGATGTACCAAGGGAAAGGAAAGTTTTCCCCTGGCAGATTACAAGAGATAAAGTAAGTGGAGGTGAATTTCAAATGTACCCATCAGCAGATTTCAACCAGATTGGCAATCAACACAAGCTTGTGCATCCATGCCCCATTAGATACCAGAACATGCAGTTTTTAAATCCTTGCAGATGACCTTTTCTGTGATATACTGATATAGTTTGCCTGCCCATTTCAATAACCCACTGCTACGTCTCCTTTTTTAAGCAACACTGCTTGTGTGGTGAGTTTATGATGCGAAAGAAAGATGCATCTCTTGCTGATGGGAGGAAGTGAAGATGAAGCAAGCACGAGAAGGAAAGGTGCCCTGGGCTGGAAGTCATGAGATCTTTTTGTTCAGAGGGGCCCCAGGCAGCCTGATCTAGTGGTTGTCAACCCTGCCCATGGCAGGAGGTTGGAGCTCAATGACCTTTAAGGTTCCTCCCAACTTAAGCCATTCTATGAGCCTATGATTCAGAGGGACTCAGAGTACACATTAAGGCTCTCACTAAGGAGAGAGAATCAAGAGCCTCTTGGTGTTTCTTTTTCCTCAGAACCTTCTAGATTAGATTGCTGTAGGTGGAGTTATTAAATGGAGATGACAAGTATATCAGAGATATCTAGAGACTGAATTAGGACAAGTAATGGGGATGATGCAGTTAGAAGAACAGTTCTACATGGCAGAAGAGATGAGATAAGGCATCATGGAAGGAAGGGAGGTTGTCAGGGAATGGCTGCAGGAAGGCTGGAGCCTACCTCAGGCAGAAAGTGACCATATAGAATAAGAAGGGAGGTCTAGCTAGCCAGGACAGTCATATTTGTGAGGAGTCTCATCACCTGTTTAACTGGATATCATCTACACTTATTCTTGACATTTAGACATTTAAATTTTAAACCAAATTTGATCCACCATGTTCCTGAGCTCAGAGCAGGAGCACAGGGCTGTCAGATGAAGAGGGAAGCTCTCCTCTCTTCCAGAAAGGGAAGTTCATATGGTGGATGGTCTAAACTGGTGATTCTCAGTGATGAGGCAAACGTACATCTCTGAAACTCATGTAGTCTCAGCCACACAGGGAGTGACTAAAGTGGCTCCATGCCATGGCTGGAGCAGTTTGCTGTAGTTGGGGATATGCCTTTGGCAACTGGAAGAGGCCTGGAGTGGTCATTTCCAACCTTATGATTCTATGATTCTGTAGGTGAGGTGCGAGGAGTAGGAAAACAGACTGGGAAGAAGCTGTGTCAGAGACAGCTTGGAGAGTTTGTCCTCTCTTCCAAAATTCTCCCTCCTTTGAAATAAAATGTGTATAGAAGTTTGAGCCCTTTTTCCAATAGAGCCCTGGTATTGTCCAGTTGGCAGCCTTTGTTTCAAATCCCAGTAGTTGTCCAGCGTTGAGGCTGATGGGATATTGGGCTATTGGCTTGTCCCAGAATATGAAATTGCAGATTGCTAATGCTGTAAATGACTTGGGGCTATGGGACACTCGAAGAGTGCTCAGCACATAGGTAGGGTTCCTTCCAGGATTCACTTTGGCATAGTCTGGGATATCGAGCAGGACCTGTGGCCTTCTAGGGAGAGGTCTAAAGATCAAGGAAGCAGAAGAGCAAGGAGCTGTATGTGAATACCTCTTCCCATTCCTCCTCCCATGGTCTTGCCCAATGCTGCATATATTCTCTTCAAAGCAGTTGTGCTCCTTTTGCTGTACAGCTGGCATTGATGAGTGCTGCAGAAATCTCTCTCCATCTCCATGTGGGTATTCTGTCAGCTTGAGATGTCTCCATGCTGTTAAACCCTTTTTTTTTTTTCTTCTATCCTTATAAAACTGGGAGGCTGCTGCCAAGCTGCCTCTTGGCCTTTAGTCCATGCTAACACCTGCTCCACAGCTGAGAAAAGGGACTTGGCCTGGGATGAGTGATGTCAGGGACTCCCAACCAGTCAGTGGTGTAGAGGACTGAGTTACAGCACTTGGGAATATTCCTGGCGCTGTTTGTAAGCAGAAGTGTATATAAGTTTATAAGCATATGTGTAAGCATACTCTCTAACTACTGTTTCCCCACAAACCCTGTCATCTTTCAATGATCCTTCATTTATTCGATCCAGATAGAAGCTGGTTCCTCCAATTTACATTTTTTACACTCTTTCAGGCTTCTGCATATTTTAAATCTGGAAGGAGTGTTTGTGATCTCCCAGTCTGATTGCCCATGTAGCACTGCATTTCCCCATCAGTCGACAAAACTGAGAGCTAAATGGTTAAGGCTTTCCCTTCACGAGCAAACAACCTGTTCTTTTGGCGCTGATTGGTGCACTTGGAAATGCTCACTGGTAGATTTAAATTAGCAGGATACCACTCTGAATGCAACTACACCAGCTTTCAGCCTGCTTTCAGTTTGAAGGAAGGCTTCTGGGCTCATACTCTATGTGCATCTATCTATCTGCCACTCTCTCCCCCAGGGTTTTTTGACTTGTGCAGCTTCAATCACATTTAGCAGTGGCCCCAGGGAGATTATTTTTTGAGAAATTCCAATAGAGCAGAGGGTGGATTGATGAGAGAGACACTTATCCCTGGGATAAGGGCACTAAAGAGAGCACACTGCAAGCTGTAGATCCATAGGAGACCAGGCTTCCTCAGTTAACACTGCTGATGTCCATGTTGTACTGTGTCCATATTTACCAATTTGTATGCGTCATTGGGATTTTCTCCAGTTTCACTTTCAGATTGGTTCCCAGTGGGAGTCCTGGGTCAATGAGATCCCTGCTGAATCATAGAGTCATAGAATCACTAGGGTTAGAAAAAATGTCTAAGATCATCTCGTCCAACTGTCCACCTACTGCCAATAAAAACCACTACACCATGTCCCTAAATGCTACATCTCCATGTTTCTCAAACTCCTCCATGGACAGTGACTCCATATCCTCCCTGGGCAGCCTGTGCCAATGCCTCACCACTCATTCTGAGGATTTTTTCCTAATACCCAACCTGAACCTCCCCTGGTGCAAACTGAGACTTTTCCTTCTCGGCCTACGAAGATATTCCTGGATTAGATCTCAAGTGACCATTTGCTTTGAGAAATGACTGCTACCAGAATATAAGTCAAGAAAGCTCAGCAGTTGGTTTGTCATGAAAATGAATAAGAATCTATTGATATTTTTCAGCTCAAATATGTATTCTGTTTATGAATCACACCAGAGGGAAAAGAGGAGAGTAAAAAATTATTTTTGGCGTTGAACTAGAAATGGAAAAGGTGTTACCTCTGTATCAGTGATGGTCTCTAGTGCCTCCTGACTTGCTATTGGGATTTGAAACAAAGGCTGCCAACCAGAAAAAAAAGAAGCAGGTTGGACTACAATATCTCTGCACTGAACAATTTTCTTCCATAGCAAGTGGTAGAATACGCAGCAGCTGGTAGTACAGGGGGGAAAAAAAAAAAAAAAAAAAGAAGGCAGGAAAAAATATAGTAAGAAAGAAGAAGGAATTAGAAGAACCTCATGCAAACACTAGTGACTCATTTCCACAGGCTTTCAGCTTGCCCAGCATGCTATCTGGGCACCAAGACTTGGGAAAATCACACCACTTCATTAAAGCAAGCTGCTTTCCAAAGGCCAGCCTGGTATCTGCATGCTGTGACTGAGGGAGGCTGTCACAGTCCTAGCCCAGCACAGAAAGGTCCGGATGATGGCTTGAGATTATTTCAGATGAATGAGCCCCAGCATGCAGGCAAGCCTTCTTCCCCAGATCTGTGTTTTCACTGTGTAAATGTGCTACAGATACTATGCAATTTCATCCAGGCAATGATTCACTTCCAGCTGTAGCCACAAGTTGCATTGTTGGCACACAGTTGCACCTGTGGACTTCTGAGTGCTATTTCATCCCTTTTGTGGATGAAAAGAAGAAAAGGGTTCATCTAATAGAAGAAAATAGGGTGGAATCCCCTACTGCAGGGCTGCTTTGGGAGCTATGGGTAATGATACCTAAATCAGCTGCACCAAGGAGAAGAAAAACTCTGTGAACAAACCAAAGGTGCATAAGGCAAAGTATCACCAGTAGGTCAAGAGAGACAATTCTTCCCCTCTGGTCAGTACTGGGGATGTCAAATCTGGAGTTGTGGATCCAGTGCTGGGACACCAGTACAAAAGGGACACAGACATACTGGAGGGAGTCCAATAGACTGTCACTAGATGATGAAGGGACTGGAGCATCTCTCATGTGAGCTGAGACTGTTCAGCCTGGAGAAGAGGAGGCTCGGGGGGATCTCATCCATGTCCACAATACTCTTTTCACAAGACAAGAGGCAGTGGACACAGATAGGAACACAAGGAAGCATTTCTGTGCTGTGCCGACGTTGGAACACTGGCAGTTTTCACAAAAAGACTGTGGGATCTTCTTCTTGTATATCTTCCAAAGCTGCCTGGACACGGCCCTAGGCACCCTGCTAGGGGGTATACCTTCTGGAGCAAGGGTTGGAGCACATGGACCCACAGTGTTTCTGCCAACATCAGCCAATCTGTGATTCCTCCACTGGCCAGTGCTGGGATCTGCACTGCTTGTTTAAAATCAAGAATAATAATTTTGACTCAAATGCCAACTGTGGGAGCTTGGTGAAACATTCATTGGGTCGGCCCAGGCTGGGACAAGTAACACTTATCTGGCATATAGAAGAGAGGGGTTGTATTACCACTCTTCGGAGCTATTTTGTGTAAGTGGAAGTACAAAGCCTGGTTAAGCATTGACTTAAAAAGACACTCCCTTTTTGAAAGGTATCATAGCTAGTTAAAAATGTTCTGTCTGTGCTGCTTGTAAGGACTGTTTATGCTGCTTATATGCAACCATGATTCCTGCAGAGTTCAAGCGTATGAAGATTCCCCATGCAGAATAAATGCTGAGAAAATTAAGTTCACATTTTGAGACACCCAGCATCAACAAAGCCTATTCCAGGAACCAGAAACAAGTCCTGATGAGGACTGCTGATACACTAAAGTGAGCAGAGGGTGAGAGAAATAGCTCTCCCTTTGATACCACTGCAGTTTTTCAGTAAATAGATTCTCTCTTTCTGGAAATCAGTAGCTAATTATCCTGAAAAATCATGACCCTTTAAGAATATAAATATGTCTAAACACCAATTAAAAAATCATTATAACCCAAAAGCAATCAACAAATCTGAGAAAAATAAAGTTATCCTGGCTGGTAGAATACATGCTGTAGCTCAAAGAAGAAATTCTGTTTCAGTTTTTTTTTGTTTTCATAACAGTTTTACCTGTTGCTATTTGGTGCCTCTTCACTGCCTGACCCCTGCCCGTGGTTGTATCCCAACCTTTGGAGCATGGTAGGAAACACATCCCACTTTCTGAGATTCACACCCCTATTTTGGGTCACAGCCACTCCAGCAGGTTTCGTCTATGTCCTTGCTTTTCAGGGAAGTTGTGGTTCTTTAGAAAAAAGCATGGTTTTTTTTCTGCCTGTCAGATTTACTGTAGTATTTTTTTAAGAGGTAGACAAGCTTGAAATTAAAGCAACAAGCAATGTGTTAGCAGGATTAACTGCTTAATTATGAAACTGGAAGCAAGAAAAAGAAGCCTGTGGAAAGAGGTCCTTGTTTATACTAAAACCCACACTCCCCTTTAGCTCTTCTAATACCTCAACTGCTGAATGAAGCTGCAACAGCACTGAGTTATGTCCACTATTGATATGCTTGGCTTATAAGACCTGAAACTCCATTGGATTCTTTAAGGAAAGATTCTTCTGTGCTTCTGTTACATGCAGCATTTCCCCACCTACGTCTTATAATATTGGATTTTTATTTTATTTTATTATTATTATTTTTTTTCTATGTGTGGTTATTTTTTTACTCAAGCTCATAGTGAAAGCATACATGAAGAGCGAGGAGCCAAGCACTGCAGAGAACTGAGACGAGTTTTTTTTATTCTGTAAGAGTCTTGACAATGACCACTGTCCTTTTTCTTACAAGCTGGAGGTGAAAGTGTTTTCAGAAGGCACTTGGGATCCTTTCTAGCTCTATTTCTTGCAATTTCTATAATCTTGTTAATCTTGTTCTATAATCTTGTTATAATTTCCCACTTTACCCTTAGTTTTTCCTTGAAAAGATATATGCTGCATTAGTAATATAGATGGCAGATAAAGTATTTTGAATAGTTTGATTTCTAAGTTTCCTCCCTTCTATGACAAGCACCTTCTGTCAGGTTTGAGGTCCTGCCATAAAAGCTACATCCTTCAAATAAGACAAAAAGAATTGGCACCAGTTTTAACCATGAGTCCCCTAAAAATATCTCCGAAGCCCAGATTGTAGATCTCTGATGCCAAATTTGCTTTTGTGTCTGCTTTAGTTCAGGCTCTGAGGTTCATCAGTATGGGCTAGGTTTGGCCCTAATATCTCTGTCTGGAGGAGAGATGGGTTCATTTGGTTAAGCTGTTGGATACTGAGCAGGTAAAAGGTAACCTGTGAGTGCCTGCTGAGCCCTCAGGTAGGTTGGAGCAAAGCAGTTCTGACAGTAGGCAAGGACCAAGATTTTCCAAATGACTGGGAAAGGACATGAACCTGAACACAAATGTGAAAATAAAAAAATCTGTGTAGCAACAGCAGAAAACAAGAAGACCTGAGTGAAACAAAGCAGTGCATCAAAAGGGTCTGATGAGAAAGCCTAGAGACAACAGAATAAGGTCCAAAGACAGCTCTGTATGGATGAAAGTTCCTTACAGCAGGATGAAGCACAGCAGACTGACTTCATCATCTCAGCACAATGAGGAAAGCTTTGGCACAGAGGAGTGACTTTATTTTGGTCATTTATGTTGGTCAATCAGTGTGCTGACCCTACTGTATTTGTCTTAATGCCAGATTTGCCATCTAGAGCAGTACTGCTCCTTGCGCTGGAGGAGCTTCAATGAGTTATAACATCAGCATCCTAATCAGGGTAGTCTGCCTTTCAGAGAAAGAATGGTAAAGTGCTGGCACAGGCTGCCCCATCCCTGAAGGTTTTCAAGGCCAGGTTGGATGGGGTCTGGTGTTTGATCTAGCAGTTGACAACACTGGATTGGAACTATATATCTTTGAGATCTCTTTCAATTCAAGCCATTCTATGAGCAGAGAGGCTTAAAAAACTTAGAATCATGGGATTATATGAGTTGGAAGGGACTGCTAAAAATCGAACTCTACTGCAATGAACAAAGACACCTACAGCTTGATCAGGTCACTCAGAGCCCCATTCAGCCTGACCTCGAGTGTCTCCAGGGGAGAAATTCAATGAGAGCATCTGGTACGTAGAGGAATCTCTATCCAAGAGAATATTGTGCTTCTGAAGAAAATTCAATGGCTTGGGATGATGTTGTGTTTTGTTGAAAGTGTGCTCTAGAATGGTCCCAGAGCCTGTGAAGTTGGCCTATTTTATGCTCTATTTTATGCTGAAAAGAGGTAACACAATACAACATGGAAAATCACATTTCTGTAGACTGTACAATCATGTGTGCATACACAAAGGCAAGAAAGAACAGGATACATTTCAACATGGTGTTGGCCCTTAGTTATGAGCAGCTAAATGCAGAGAGCTGAAGGCAAGAAGGGACCTATAAATTACCAAACTTCCTGTACATAATAGCATATTGCATTTCATTCACTTCCCTGCGCTGAGCCCAAATCCTGTGTTTTTCTGAGGCAGTTTCCAGAAAGGTGCAGAGTGTGGCTCTGGAGGCACTGAATGATGGGTAATTCACCACTTCCTTGGGTAGTTTATTTAGGAGGTTAAGCACTCTCAGAGTACTCAAAACATTTGTTTTACTGTGTTTTTAATTTGTATTTCTTCTCTTTAGCTTCCATAGGTTCATGTTTTGCCTGTTTCCACAGGGTGAAGAGTTTCTTCTGGCTCATGTTGGATACCCTTGCAGAGATGGACTGCCTTTGGGTCACTTTCCAGTTCTTCTTTCTGATTAGCAGATTCAACTCTGCCATTCTTTTTCCACCAGGCATTTTCTCTGTTTCTCCCAAAGTTTTGTGTTTCCCTTTCCAATTCACAGCATCATTTTGATATCTGAGCACTTGACCAAGCTGCCAAGGTTGCCTTACTAATGCAATGAATGGGAAGAAAAATGTCTCATCACATCTCCTGTGCTTATGTATATCAAGACTGTTAAATGGATTCCCTGTGGCACAGAAGAATGGAGTATAGAGTGATGTGTGTGTACTCAATTCAGTGCTATGCTATCTAGAGAGGCCACATTCTTTCTTCATAATGGTTGATCTGGGTCTTGACTCTTGACTTTTTTTGTGTTATTCTCCTGACTATGCTGTAGAGGAATTGGATGAAAAAATAAAGAGTTAACAACTTTATAATAAAGAAGTAAGAAGTATTTAAAAAAAATAGTGGTGGAGCAAACTTGGTTTAAAGTCAGATTAGATCACCCATATCTGATTATCAGAAACTTATAAAGTAAGATATAAAAAATATTAAGCTTTGCTGCAAGAAAAGTCAAAGTGATAAAAAAAATGCATTTGCCCTCAAGTTCTAATTTTTGTAAAATTAAAAGTATGGTATCTTTGTGGCTTTTATATAGATTTTGCTCTGACTAGTACTAGCTTAGCTCCATCTTGCCTAGAGGCAACTCATCACAAGTATTAATCTTTTCAGATACTGCCTTCTCTGTGTTAAAAGTTAACTTTTCTCTAAGTTTCTGCCATTGCAATATTACATCATAATAGCTGCTGATGCAAGAGAGTGGGCTATCTCTCTTGCTGCTGCTTTTTGGGAATAGTTTTAGCCCAATTTTCCTATTCTTTCACTGTATTAGGAAGAGCTATACCACTGATAGTGGTAGAGGATGGGGATGTTTAACAGAGAACTTCACAAATAAAGGAAAAAATGAGTGAATAGCATTGAAAACGAAGCAGAGACCACCCAGCCTCTTTTTTGGCTGAATGCCTCTATATCTTTGGGTGTGGTAGACTCCATTTTCATGTAATGAAAGGGAGATTGACCTCATGAAGACCCAGAGCTTGTAGCAGGGCCATCGACCAGGGCTTTTATGGAGATCATTAATGACACAGCTGCAATACCAAGTTGTCTCAGTCTATATCCTGGATGCTGGGAAGCAGTTTAGCCACCAGTGTGTAGATTTGGGAGGAAGTTTTCAGTGCTGCTTTGCTGTGGATCATTTCTTCTGGTAAATATGCTGTGCTGCTGTATCTGAGCTGCTTCTGGAAGTGGCTCAGGTGTTTTCATCCAATTTAGCTTCATCCCATGGCAAAACATCTGGATTACCACCACTATATGCACTGTAAAACCAAACTGTTTCTTTGCATGGTCTTCTGGGCATCTCTGAGGGACGATGCAAAAGAGGAAGGCACTCAGCACCAAGCTCATATATTTCCTGATATGTTTTGATGGGCCATGAACAGTTAACAGCGTTAGCATTCAAGCATCTCAGTATCTTTCTTGTGAGGAGTGAAGCAGTTTATATTTCTTGGAGCAATTGTTTCAGGCTCCTCTGCTGCTACAAGCCCACACCACTGCTTTAGAGAAGCCCAGCTTGGGATTTCTTCACAGTTGTGACAGCCAGACACATCTAAAAATACAGAGCTGAGATTCCTCCAAACAGTTGTGACTTCCATCTCTGCTTTCTTCCCACCTATTCCTTCTGTTTCCCTGAGGAAAAAAAAAAAAAAAAGTTGTGTTTAACTTTATTTATTTGTTTGTTTGTTTATTTATTTTATTACATTATAAATTTTATGAAATTATAAATTTTATTTATTTATTGGGGGGGGAGAGATAGGGAAGGGGTCTTCTAATTTTTTATTTTATTTTATTTTATTTTTGAGATAGGGGGTAGAGTAAGGGGTGCTTTTAAGTTAAGGCACAAAGTGAAGGAAATCAAGGTACTGGCGGACACACCGTCTATAAATACACAGCAAACACAATGCATTAACAGATTTGGATTTGCATTAATATGTTGTATTGATGTGACGCACAATACATAAATGCACAGAAATAAATCAGAAAGTGCATGCTACAATTTTACAGGTTCAATATATTCTCTACTTAGGAGAGAAAAGAGGCAGTTTTTCTTCTGAGCAATCCGTATTTCCAGAGCTGTAATGGCTTCCTGGGCATGGAAAGATTTTTCTTCCAATTCTGTACACACCTTTTTTTTTTCTTTTTTTTTTTTTTTCTGGGAACTGTATTACCATAAGCTGTGAGCTTTGGTTTGCTGCTTGAGAACGGCATATGGTTCCTTCCTTCAAGGAATGTCATGAGCATATCACTTGATCTTTCACGTTTAGTGGGAACTCAGGAAACAAAAGAGATGCCAAAGATGCTGGTTTGTAACGGAGGCCCTGTCACTGAATCTTTGCTGTTAGTTTATAACCAGTTTTATGATGTAAATTGCTCCTGAGGGAAAAGCAGAAGGGAAATAGAGGCACCACATCAGCAAAAGGCACTGGTAAGTAAAGGTAAGTGTATCCCCACAGTGCTTTGTCCAAGCACACTGATGTTCCTGTTCTGTCATCATCCCTTAATGTTAATTTTCTTACTTCGTTAGTGCAATTGTTACTTTATACATTAGTGAGCTAGAAGAAGAGATATGTTTTTAAAAATGCCCACCTCCAAGCAAAAAATGAGCACTTGTTTGCATTTAATAATCACTGAAAACTTGAAATTCTAAATTGGATTAATTGTGTCTATTATAAATTGAAGGGGGAATAGCTATGCATTAGCCCTGAATTCTGATTACCTGAGAGGTTCCACTTGTAGTATAATTAAGAGCAACTTCATAATAGTGGTAGGTGTATGATTGAATAATACATGCATCCCCTGCTGATGAAATTCAAGGCAAAGTGTTCGCGAAGAACGAAAGCTTTTCTTTCTCTTGTTCCTGCTCTTAAAATGTTGAAAGATTATTGCAATTACAGCCCATGTTTGCACTATTAGCAGAGACATGCCTAAGCCCTAGATGCAAACACCTTCAGACCTAAGAGGGCTTGGCGAAAGAATCTGAATTTTGTGGCTCAGCCCCTGTTCTGCATAGTATCATGTTTCCAGGTGCCTGTGGTGGCTGCATTAATTGGGAACATAGCTCAGACCATAGAACAGGCATGTGTTACAGCATTACAGGGGACACCACTTTGTTAATGCCTCTTTGCTTAACGCCTATGCCCACTAGATGGCTGTAATTGGCGTGGTCATTTATTACTTACAAGATATTGTGCTCATTCCAGCTTTTGAGGCCTTGTTTAGTCCTGTCCTTTGGTGGCTTCTTATGCTTTTCAATCTTGATGCATTAAACCCAACCGAACAAAAAAATAAAACCCAAACCACAAAACAACACCTTAAAACACATACACACACAAAATAAAACAAACAAACAAAAAAAACCCCACTGGTTTCCAGCCGCTTATCAGATTCTGCCTGAATATTTGCAGCTGCAAGGCCAGAGGGGCCGCATGGATGCTGCAGTCTGAGCTCTTCTTCATCGTGAGGTTTCACAGCTCTGTACTCACAAAGAGATGTGCCTGATTCCACTCCTCTGAGGAAAGATGCAGCCCAGCCAAATATGCACTACACTTGCGGGGACAAAATAGCCTCATGCTCAGTGAAATTGCTTCTTGAAATTTCCCGAGCTAGACATTATAGAGTCACAGAGTCATTAAGGTTGGAAAAGAGCAGTAAGAGCTCCTAGTCCACCTGTTGTCCCACCCCCAACATGCCCATACACCACGCCCCTCAGTGCCACATCTGCCTTTCTCATGAGCTCCTCCAGGGATGGTGCCTTCACCTCCTTCCTGGGCAGCTTGTGCCAGTGAGTCACCACTCTTTCTGAAAAGAAATGTTTCCTAATATCAAATCTGAACCTCCCCTAGGGCAATGTAAAGCCATTCCCTCTCATCCTAAAGAAGTAAGCAGAGATGAAGGGATTCAGGAGCAGGGGCCTGAAAGGATGGTGGTAGGGAAAACTCGACGATGAGACAGACACATAAATGTGCAGTGGCACCCAAAAGCTGTGCCTATGGTACACCCAAAGCACTGGACTCTTTTCTGCCATGCTATGCCCCAGTCAGTGATTCCAGCTCTCCCTTTGCTGCTGCTCTGCCCAATAGATGTTTAATTCTGAAATGATGCATTTATCATTCTTGTCAGCACAAAGGCTAGCTGCTTAGCTAATCTCTTCATTCATCATATATCACTGTGGTGAAGGGCTTATCATTAGTGTGAAGGCACATCTAATCATCTTTTGCTGATATCAAAATGGGGGGAGCTGGGGTAATGCTTGGCAGTTTGAAGCCTTACTGACGAATTCCAGATGGAGCAACATGGATATGCTCCCTTCATGTTGCCACTTGACTTCTTGTCTTGCTGCTAGTATCTGTGCTAGTGCCTGGCACTGATGCTGCAGGATTTTGTGGTGATTTAGGAATTCCAAACCTGTGGTTTGGTGACCCAAGGGAAATGATCCACTCATAGTTTTGGCCATCATTTTTAGTAGGGTTTTCCACCACACCTGGAAGCTGAATATAATGGCATATATATTGCCTTTAAGAGCTTTGAAGCACAGCTGGCCTAGAAAGTTTTAGAATCACCACCAGTGCTTATAAATATACGTTTTCAAAAGCAAGGAATGACAAGTGATCACACAAGTCCACTCAGATATTTATGAATGCAATAGGCAGAAAGTTTACTCTTAAGCCACTACATGTACAGTTTAAAGCAGTGCTATCACCTAAACTTTCTGGCATTTGGTAGTGCTGCAGTCCTGTCCACACTGCCATATAAATAGTCTCGAGGTACAACACTGATGAGGCTGTACCACCGAGTACCTACACATCCAGACTCCAGTCCCACTGCAAGCTAACAACCACAGTCTAACACAGGGTATTGCTGTTTTCTTTAGTGTGGGTAAGGGAATATCTCAGAACACTCTGATCAGTATGCAAGCACTGACTGACCCTGCTGAAGACAGCACACTTCTATTTCGGATGGGACTGGTTGTATGATCGTTGCTCCTTCAGCACTTTTTGCAGAGCAGTATCAGGAAATGCCAGACTTTCTGATTCACTCTTCTCAGAAATACTCCTGCTTCGTCTCTGCAGGCTAAAAGTGTAGTTGGACTGATGGCCTCAGCTCTAACGCCCACCCTGGGCTCAACCACAACCACAGTCCTTAATTTTTTTTTTTCTGTACACAATGTGTATTTTCCAAAGGTACAATTTTCATTATAAAATTTGTACATTTTTATCTAAATGCTCCAAGTGAAGTATGCCCAGATGTTACCTTTTAACTACTTATCCCTTATGTTGCTGACCATATATTTCATATACACAAATTACTAGAAAATAAACCAGAAACAAAACCCTCTGATTTGAAACATTTCCAGAGGCTAATTATACCATGGCAAAAGCTTCCACTTTGTTTTAATGGGCTGTAGAATTTATTCCTTTTTATTTTTATATATATATATTTGGCTGAAAATGTGTAATGTGCCTATCATGGATACTGTGACAGAAAGAGCCAGCCAGCACATTTTCTTCAAACTGACTAGTTCATAACCCAAAGTTACGTCTTCAGTGTTTCTGTCTGAGCAGTGAAAGTTGAAATTTGCAAACAAGACTCTTTATATCTACAGCTTATGAGGATGGGAAACAGTAGAACAAGTCAACAGCAAATGGTCTGTGAGAGACAACAGGCCATCAAAAAGTGTTTACCGTCTGTGTGCCTGCAAAATTTTGCTCTGTCTTTATAATCTTTTTGCTACAATAGTGGTGTATCGTGCACTGAAAATGTGGCCCTAGTTTTCTAGTGTGAAAGAATAGTTTCTGTTCCAAATAAGTGATTTAAAAGAAGGGATAACTTTCTTAGACATGAAAGAAATTAAGTCCAGACTGATTGTTTTGCTTACCATTACACAAGAAAACATACACAAAAAGATGGAATTATATATCTGTCACGGGGCGCTCTCTAGAGCTCACTCGTGACAGCGGGGACAAAACCCGGGCAGGGAAAGCACGAAGCGCCTCCCTTCTCCAGCGGCGCGGCGCGGCCCGGCCACGTGCGCTCCGAGAGAGGGGAAAGAAAAAAACGGCGAGTGGGTCTAGGAGGGAAGGAATGAA
>JAPSGF010000262.1:0-16581 GCA_035772895.1 Perdix hodgsoniae | reverse complement strand
CATGCCCAATTAAGGCAGTCCATAGGAAAGAAAAAAAAACTCTCTCCTTAACTCCCATTATCCTGCGTGATGTTCTGATGTGGAATAGCAACGCAAACCAAAGAAATTACAAAACCATAACAATATCTTAAGCAGTAACCCCAACATTGGTCCTGGTTCTTCTACCTTGCATAGCACCTGTGCATTTCTCTCCTGCTCTATAAGGAAGATTTATATCACCACTTGACTGAGATCTCTTTAGAAACACGGTGAAATCTCACCTGTTCCATAGCCAGAGCTCTGTCCTCTTTCTCCAAAAAGAAAAATCCAGCCTAGGTTCACCTCATTTTGACCGAATACATACTATATTTCATAGCCACAAACATATTTTCTTGTTTTCCTTATAAGCTTGATTGGAAGCTGGTTGTTTGATTGGGGACAACCAACTATGCAGAGTTCAGGGATCCTGTTTGTTGTATTGAACTGGTGCATCTTTGCATCTTCTGAAACTTTTTCCCCTAACAATTTCTTATAGCAGTATTACTGACAACGTTTCTCCTTACCCCTAAAGTGGGAAGCCTCAAGCAAACTCGTTCTTGCAGCATCTGCTATGGCCAAGGCAGTGGAGACTGCAGGTGGAATCACAATTCCAGAACAGTCATTTGTGTGATCAGGAGATCACACCCTGATGTTTAACATATTGCTGTCCACTTCAAGTATGCCACTACATACCGAAAGGACTCACCTCATGGTAAGGCAGAGGGACAAAAAGGGAGGATTGCTTCTTCCTAAACACAGCTGATCTGTTTAGAGTACATGTACCTTGGTCTGTTTTATTCCATTCTCCAACTCCAGTGCTGCAAAAAGACTGCACAGCTATTTCTTTTCTTTAAAACATATGCTCAGGTTTTGACCAAGCTAGGAAAAGGCCATGAAGCAGTCCTCTGTCAATTAGTGCCATTCTGCACATACAAAATCTGGCATTCATAGAGCCCCTCCAAATGAACGAGATAAAAAGCATAAGACTGTCAGAAAACTGAAAACCCAGTTAATTCATCCTCCCACCTTCCACAGTATTCTTGGCTTCCTTTTTTCATTTGTCTTCATATTTTTCAAGCTTCAAGCTTTCTTCTCCAACCATAAAAAGATAGAAACATTCTTGAGAAATGAAAATGAAACTGACGTATAGTCACCAGACTTGGGGAACTGTGACTTTAAGGAAATAAGTAAATATCACAAGCCTCAATAAAACAGAAAAGTTGGCAGCCCTGGAGCACTGACTATGCAACCTTATTTATTTTCTGTTATTTTTTTTCTATGCAAGTCTCCAGAAAGCAGTACAGCATACGAGAAGCACTGAAAAAATTCTTGTCTCTCCACCACTCTTAGTGTGACCCACTGTAATCCCATTTTCTTAATATGTGTATGTAGAGAGAACCATGTCATTGACTAGGTCAAAAGCTCAGAAGTTGGGGTACCTGAGTTAGAAAGAGAGCCCTATTAAGCTTCTGCTGCCATCAGCAGTGAATTAGGACCATTTCTCAAAACTGGTTCAGAACTTAGGTGGTGAAAGCTGGAGCTTTATTTTTCCTGTTTCTTGTACAGAGACATTGCCTTTAAACAGAATATATTTACTGTCTTGTTTACCATAGTTTCTACACGCAACGTTCCCCCTTTCACTTCTCAGGATACTGACTTGGGGGGGGCTCAAATCACCATACTTTGTAGGATCTACAGATTGAAAGCCCTTCTTCTTATTCTAAGTGCAGCACAAGTGCACGGAGAAGTTACAACATCAGCTTCTTTATGATATTTAAGATGAAATGATTTTCATACAGTCAGGCATTCATTTGGACCAGCAAAATACAGATGTACATTTTCTTTGCTCTGTCTCCATGATGCTTCCACACAGTGTTGGATATCAGATTTCAAAGCATATTCTTTTTTCTTTCTTCTTTTTCTTCTTCTTCTTTTATTTTTTTTTTTTCCTCTCTAGCATGGACAGAGTTGAAGACAGTTTTGTATTCATAGTTCTTCCTGAACTTGTGCATAAGCATTCAATTCCTCTGGGGGAGGGAAAATATCAGAAGCTACTTTAATACTCTCTCTGCTTTGGAGACGCAAGGATTTTCAAAGTTGCACATGCCACAAGGTGATGTATCGATGTTAGAAAATGTCGCATCCCTTGACATTTGAATAAGCTAATGGTAGTTTCCCTTGGGCTGTCTAATGTTGGAAAAACCCCAGGTATTCTGACATTCAGCTTGCTAGACGTGGAAATACAGATGGCCACTGAACTCATTTCAGGGAGAATGAAAATTGAGGGCAGAGGTTAAGAAGGAGGCTGGCACAGCAGCCCTGTATTTCCTAGTGATAAAATGGAAGTCAGATCTGAGTGCTGTTAAATATAGAAGTCTCATACAGTGTGGAGTGGAATAGTCTTCCTTCTCTTTCCCCCAAAATATATTAAGGTAGAATGATTTTGGAGTTAAAGAGAACAGGTGAAGGGATATATTTTTATGACAGAAAAAAAAAAAAAACACCAAAAACCAAAAAAAAGGGATAATTTCTCGCTAAACAGGGACAGCTGGACTGTGCTGTACCATATTTAAAGGATAAAGACCCAGTCAGGCTTTCTTCTGGGGAAAAAATGCCAGTTTATTTGAGGATACTGCCAAACTTCAATGGAATAAATTGAAGTAATCAAAAATACAGTTCCTAATTGTTTATATAAATCTTGCAGCAGTTTCCTTCCCTGGGGTACCCAAATAGAATCATATAAACTGATGACTCTGATTGCAAGTTGAACTGTATAGTTCAATTCTTGAGGGATTCATTTTATTTCCTTCAATTTCTTCAAATCATCCCTGACCTTCAACCTCTAATGCATGCCTCTGTGAGAAAAAAAAAAAAAAAAGATGAAAAAACAGACTTGCTCTAAAATGGCTTGTTATAAAATGTTTATATCACTTTGATAAGTTTGGGGAAATTGTACCAGGTAAAATATCCATTTCCCATTGTCTCCTGAAATATGTGCTAACTTCTGCAGTTAGTTGGTCCAATATTAAACAGGGAGGTTGGTGGCTCTGTATGTGGCAGAGGGGTTGGAGATTCATAATCCTTGAGGTCCCTTCCAAGCCTGGCTGTTCTGTGATTCTGTGATTCTGAGGTTCTGAAAGTAGTAGGATGATCTTGGCAGCCATGCTAGCCCTTCTACATCTTGGGCAATAGGCACTGATTCATAGTGCAAAATCTGTTTCTGATAATGTCACTGGGTTCTGTGGGGTTGAGAATATGCCTCAGATGGTGTTGCTCTGCAATGTGCAGAGCATGTTGGCCCTGATCCAGCACAGCACGTGAAAACCATGTTTCTATAAATACAAGCTTAATCCCCATTTTCAGTGGAACTGTAAAGCCCTCATCTCTCAGCATTGAAATTTGAGGGAACAATCCCATTGTTGTTAAGGACAGTAGCAAAATGAGAGAGAACTAATGGTGAGAAAACGGTCCAGGGTCTAACCTTGTTATCTAGAACGTAACTTCAGATGTTGTCAGCATAAAATAGTATAACTTTCAGTTAAGAACTTTGCATGAGTTTGTTCTTTGTTCTTGTAGCACAAGGCTTATGAGGAGCAGCTGAGGGAACTGGAACTGTTCAGTCTGCAGAAGAGTCAGGGGAGGCCTCATTGCTCTCTATAACACCCTGAAAGGAGGTTGTGGTGAGATGAGGATGGATCCCTCCTCCTGGGTTAGCACAACAGGAATAGAGCATGGTTGTTAACATTTTGGCTTGGCTGCATTGAGCAAACAGGAATTGCCATGGGATGCATATAAAATAAACAATAAACTTAATGTATATAAGTAACAAAGATAACTTTAAATGTATTTTTATTAAAGTATAAAAAACAGAGTAAAAAACCATAAAAGTAGTGGGATGTTTGACCTTGTTTTTGTGAATCTAATACACCAGGCTGGTTTGATGGCAGTGGTTGCCATTCCTAGTGAGTTCTCAAAGTATCCGTCAGAGATTTTTATGAAATATTGTTTTTCCTATGCTTCATCCTTGACAATAATTGTTCACAAATGTATGTACTGCCAAAAAGTGATGGCATGAATAAGGCATGACTGTGAAGCAAGGGATATTTTTCTCTGGTAAGATAGAGCTTATGGAAGTCTGGTAAACAGATACAATCAATTTTTTGTTTGATCTGAATGTTTGATTGTAACTCTGTACATTCCATTTAAAAAATTGCAAGTAATGTTTTTATGTTGACTGAAAATGGAATCATAGAATCATAGAATCACCAAGGTTGGAAAAGACCCACAGGATCACCCAGTCCAACCATCCACCCATCACCAATAGTTCTCACAAAACCACGTCCCTCAACACAAAATCCAAACGTTCCTTGAACACCTCCAGGATCAGTGACTCCACCACCTCCCTGGGCAGCCCATTCCAGTGCCTGACCACTATTTAAGAGTAGTAGCGTTTCCTAACGTCCAGCCTGAATCTCCCCTGGTGCAGTTTGAAACCATTGCGTCTAGTTCTATCACTGTCTACACGAGAGAAGAGGCCGAGCCCCAGCTCACTACAACCTCCCTTCAGGTAGTTATAGAGAGCAATAAGGTCGCCCCTGAACCTCCTCCAGAATGAATAATCCCAGCTTCTTCAGCTGCTCCTCGTAAGGCCTGTGCTCTGGACCCCTCACCAGCTTTGTTGCCCTTCTTTGAACAAGTCACAAGTATACCAAAAAAGACGATTTTTTTTTGGAAGTCTTGAACTCTATTCTTGTATTCCTTAATCAAAATTGAAAGCATGACTGCATGTTTTTCACTTTTCACAGGGCTGCATTTAGCCAATGTATCAAAATGCATGAAATTATTTGCCATAAGTTGAGCTTGCCATAATTTAGGTTTAATTGCTTGAAACATAGCACAGATAAGGTGATTTTCACATTGAACATGCATGTTTAACTTATTTCAGTGAGCAGTCAAATCCACCAAAAATGCTAAATCTGTGAGCCATTCTTAATCTTCATGTTCTAGCACAAATTTTCCTTTTGATTCCATGAAGAACTTGATTTCACTTTGCTAAGTCTTTTTAGCATTTCACCATCACTTAGGTACCACCCTTCAGAAAAGTAATGGCCCCATAACCAACATCCAGACTTTTAATAATTGGTGATGATTCAGGCCCTTGGAATTTATGAAATTCATAGCATTGATGACAATTTAAATGACATTATCCATTTTAAAACTTCCGCACATAAATTTCCTTGATGTCTGATGCAATGATATTTCATTAATCGTGAGTAACCGGTGGTAATTGCATCATCTTCTATTAATTTATAAGGCTCTGTTTTTAACCAGGCATCACTGGGGTGCCATCAGTAGCTATTCCAGATATGTTGATAATGATTAAAGAAAATAATGTATTTTTTTAACCACTTGATACCAATCAAGAGATTTAGTTGTGTCTTTCAGTGGTACCAAAGAAGCCATTTCTTCAGTGAAATGTCTTCATATTACATTTGTTATTAATATCTATTGAAAATGTCAAGTTGAGCCATATCTGTAGCATCAGTATTTTCATCTATTGTAAAAGCTTAAGATATGAAATTAGCAGCTTTATTCTCCAAATTATTTTGGATAGATTTTCTTATTTCTTCAGCTCACCTGTCTATACTCAGGTGAGACAAACTGATTTCAGAAAAATCTGTTTTTTTTTTTTTTAATCAAGACACATTTTATCTGTCATTCTTTCCATATACTGCTTAACAAACTCAGCATGAGGAAATGATTTTGATCAGATTTGCTGTCAAATAACTAACTTTTATAATAGGGTCCATTTAAGTTTTAACTATTTAAAATATTTTGTTGAAATGAACAGACTTTTTTTCAGTTCCTCTGTTTTGTCTTCAAAATTCCTTGGTATGTATCAAAATTGGCAGCATGTTTCTGCATACTGTGTCTTCTCAGATAGTAATCTTTGAAAACCAACATGATTTCCTTGCAAATTAAGCATAGTGTCATATAATGTCAGCACTGCACCAAGCCCTCCTTTTGCCCCAGGGTTGGAACACTCGATAGGGCAGACCTCTGCCATGATGACACAGCAGCAGGGCACACAGGCTGCACTGTGAGCTGAGTTGCACTACATGCAGACTGCAGGCCTTGGATCAGACATGCCTGCACTAAAGAGAATGGCCTCAAGTTGCACCAGGGGAGATCCAGGTTGGAAATTCCTTTGAAAGGGTGGTGAGGTATTGGAAAAAGCAGCTCAGGGAGGTGATGGAGTCACTGTCTCTGGAGGCATTCAAGAAACATGGAGATGTGGCACTAATGGACATGAATGAGTGAGAAATATGTAGATAGGTGGATAGTTCTTTTCCAATCTTCATGATACTATGATTCTAACATTCTATCCAGTATTTATCTAGAAGAGGTTTATACTTTACTATTTAAGCCAGAGATACCATGGGTACATTATGCTGTAAGGACTCTTCTTACATACATAGAAGATAATTGCAGATAATTTGGTACTTTTTTTTTTTTTAATCTGTTATCTGGTACCTTTTTTTACTTCTATCAATATCTGTGGCACTGGGGAAATTTCATCTGGTTACAGCACATCCAGATGTGAGCTTTGTTTTGCACTGTCAAGTCACTCTAGAATCATTAGTTTAAAGTCCAAGAAGAGAAAACAAGTAGGACCTCCTTTGAATTACATGTTAGTTTTAATCCCAGGGTAAATGTGAACTGTGTGTGTGGGCTGTATAATTGATATCTCTTGAGTGAAGAACTCGTATTGTAGACAGGAACGATCATTTTGTGGTAAAATGAATGGGTAAATTCTCTGGAGACTTGCTGTCTATTCTTGCTTCAACAGCACATGTCAAGAATGGTTTGAGACATGTTACTTAATATCTCTCACCAGTCTGTAATATCTGAAATCCAAGATGGTGGTGAAAGTTTTTGAAGAGCAGTGATTATTTAAATTGCTTGTGTCAAGTGCTGTAGATGTGTAAAGGGGTATTACTATTACTGAATTTATTTTGATACATTGCTCTAGAGTAAGCCTGTGCAGAAGGAAACGACATCATAAATTGGACAGAGGATATGGACATTTCCTTTTCTTTGTTACCAAATATCTGCCATGTTAAGTTCAAGTTACAAATCTTCAACGTAAATGCTATTTCTAACAGTGTACAAATGATAGCTGGGCATTCATTAAAGTTACAACTTATTCCTAAATGCCTTTGAAAGCTGCAGAAAAATATTAGGTACCAAATGAATTTATAAAAAATATTGAGATTCATCAAAGAGATCATTGACGTCTTTATTTTTAAGGTTATCCCCCCAAAAACTGGAACACATTAAACCTGAAGCCAGAATCTCTGCTGTAGGAGCAATACCTTTGCACAGCTGAGAAACAGTAAAAAAGTTGCAGAACCAAATTTGAACCCTTCAAGAGAGGAATATAACAACAGGGGTGACTTGCAAAAAGCATCTTAGAAATGACTGGTATGACAGTATTTCTGTCCCTTGCAAACAGACTCTTGGTGAAATGCTTCTGGGCATGAGGAACCTCCATTCCCTCCTCACCCTCTCATAGCTAATCGTATGTCCTCCATTTACCTTCCTTCTCCACATCAGGTGCCAGCAGCTTCTTTCAGCTTCTGCCACAGGCCTGATGTCTCTTCTTCTGGTTGTAAGCAAAAATGTTCAAAGAACTTGGTATTTATTGCTATGAATTACCTCTTTTGTTCTCCATTTTCACGTTTCTGTAAGTAATACCTGTCAGGCAGAAACTTAGAATCATAGAATCACAGAATCACAGAATTGTAGGGGTTGGAAGGGACCTCCAGAGATCATCGAGTCCAACCCCCCTGCCAAAGCAGGTTCCCTACACCAGGTCGCACAAGTAGGTGTCCAGACGGGTCTTGAATATCACCAGAGAAGGAGACTCCACAACCCCCCTGGGCAGCCTGTTCCAGAGCTCCGTCACCCTCACTGTAAAGAAGTTCGTGCACACGTTTGTGCCGAACTTTTTATGCTGCAGCTTTCAGCTGTTTCCCCTTGTCCTGTCTCCACATACCACTGAAAAGAGTCTGGCATTGCCACTCTGCCCCCCACACCTTAGATATTTATAGACCCGGATCAGGTCTCCTCTCAGTCTTCTTTTCTCAAGGCTAAACAGATCCAGTTCATTCAGCCTTTCCTCATAGGAGAGACACTCCAGGCCCTTCACCATCTTTGTGGCCCTCTGCTGGACTCTTTCCAAGAGATCCCTGTCTTCTTTGTACTGGGGAGCCCAGAACTGGATGCAGTACTCCAGATGAGGCCTTATCAGGGCAGAGTAGAGGGGGAGGATCACCTCCCTCGACCTACTGGCCACGCTCTTTTTAATGCACCCCAGAATGCCATTGGCCTTTTTGGCCACAAGGGCACACTGCTGGCTCATGGCCAACCTGTCATCCAGCAGGACGCCAAGGTCCCTCTCTGAGCTCCTCTCCAGCAGGTCATCCCCCAACCTGTACCGGTGCCTGCGATTATTCCTCCCCAGATGCAAGACTCTACACTTGCTTTTGTTAAACCTCATCTGGTTTCTTACTGCCCAGCTCTCCAGCCTGTCCAGGTCTCACTGAATGGCAGCACATCCTCCCAACTTCGTATCATCAGCTGAGGGTGGCCACTATCCCCTCATCAAGGTCATTGATGAAGATGTTGAACAAGACTGGACCCAGCACTGACCCCTGAGGAACACTGCTAGTTATAAGCCTCCAACCAGACTGCACCACCAACGACGACCCTCTGCGCTCTGCCAGTCAGCCAGATCTCGGCCCACCTCACTGTCCACTCATCCATCCTATACTTCCTCAGCTTTGTTATAAGGATGTTGTGGGAGACAGTATCAAATGCCTTGCTGAAATCAGTAGCATCATTAAGGTTAGAGAAGACCTCCAAGATCATCTAATCCAACCGATATTGCCCATTACCATCAATATTGCCCACTAAACCATGTCCGTAAGTACCATATCTTCATGCTTCTTGAACACCTCCAGAAACAGTGACCCCACCACTTCCCTGGGCAGCCTGTTCCAGTGCCCGGCCACTTCTTTGGAGAGGAAGTTTTACTTTGGAAAAATAAGTTGTGATGATCTTACTGAATGCAGCTAGAGCCATGCAGTGACCTAAGTAAAACCATTTTTTTCCCAACCATATGTAGGAAGACATAGTGGCATTTAAAACATGCTTTACCATATCTCATGCATTCATGAAATCTGATATGAAAAGGAACCTGTGTAATAATCTCTTCTGGCATCCTTACAAGACAAATCACAGATTTTCTCTGACATAATTCATGTTGAAACCAGAGGAGATATTTCAAAGACCAGAAAATCACCAGTGGAAGAGAGCCACAGCTAAGCCATATCAGCAAGTAATTATCCTTACTAACACAAAGACATGCTCCCGTGTTTGAATTTGTCTACCTTTAATTTTCATCCAGTCGTGTTCATTGCATCACTGTCTATGGATCTGAGAACTTGTTAACAGTGTGTGGTGCAGGTATATATAAACTGTGACCAACTCACTACTTGGTCTTCTGTCACACTATAGTGGATACAGACAGTCCAAGTTTCCTTTCATTAGAATCATCAGCAAACAGCTTGAAAAAACTATTTTCAGATACAGCAAAATTATTGATCTGACCACTTGACATATTAGTCACTTATTTTCTACTTCAGTCAAGCTTTTTCAGCAGTTTTTATAGCAGCATTTATTAACCATAAAATACTGAACCTAAGTATCAGAAGAATCTTATGATTCAGTAAGTATTTTTTTAATCTTTTATTTTAATAAATTATATAGTTTTGTTGCCATTTGCAGTAAATTATGTCTGGAACTGACTGAAAATTTCATGTTAGGAAAAACTTTGCAGGAAATCAGCTTATAACTAAGTAGATGTTTTTATGAGTGCTATCTGCTTCCCATAAAAATCATGCATTTGTACCAGCACTGAACACTTGAAGACAAGCTCTGAAAAACTGAGTATCTCATTGCTTCTGCAGTTCAGACATCTCGTGATCTCCTATTATGTGTGTGCCATGCTCCTGGACTGGACTTCATTCTCCAATATCCAAAAGGGTCACTTTGTTCTTAGTCAGATACAATTTCTTCTCTTTAAAAAAGATAATGATGCCATGAGGTGAGAGAGCTTTTCTGAAAAGCTCAGAGGAACATGGAGAGGTGAGGGAGGTGGACAAAACCATGCAAAGCGCCTCCAGGGTTTGATTGTCAAAGCATTGCATTGCACCCAAATACAACATTAGGTCAGTGGGGTGTGACCAACTCTCCTCCGTGCTTCTGTCTTCCCACCTTGTTCTATAAAGCAACTGGTGGCTGACTTCAATTTCTGCCTGGTCCAACAGATGATTTTTATTTGAACTGAAGTAAACAAACAGATGAACAAAAAATCTAGACTTGTCTTCAAAGCTACCAACGGGAGGAACTCATGCCACCCCTTGCAAATTATCTGATAAAATGAAATCATAGAATCACAGAATGGTTTGGATTGGAAGGGACCTTTAAGATCATTCATTTCCAACCCCCTGCTATAGACAGGGACTCCTCCCTCCAGACCAGGTTGCTCTAAGCCCCATACAGCCACTTCCTTCACCCATGAAAATTTATATCTTGCTTTTAACTTGAATTAATCAGCATTCAATATTCACTCAGTGGTGGCCAGTTTGTGGCACTACATGTCAGTCACATAGGCTGTATTCCATCAAGACTTGTTTATAAATGTCATTTCCCTCCTTTCTCTGTTGAAAGCAGGTCTGGGGACCCAGACACTTCAAGCACCAAGGAAGAAACATTTCAGCCACAGAACTGGCAATTGGACCAAAGATGTTCCCAGAAGTTGTTATTGAATGAGCTGCAGAAATGTGAAGCTCCAGCATAAAACAATCCAAGTGACAGTGCAGCTTGGTCACTCAGTGGTATTCAGGTGAGATGGAGAAAGCGTAGTGAGTTCTTCAGAAAACTGGAGCTGTGACATTACTAAGGGAAGCAATTATCTTTGGGGAGTGGAGAAAATAAATGTTGCAGAACTATTTTTAGCTCATTTCAAATCTGAGAATGGGAGAAGAACAGCAGAGGCACACACTTCAGTACAGATAATTGTTAAATTCATTTAAGTGGAATTCCTTGCTCAAAGCATAGTTATGCGGGGAATGAACTTGCAGGCAGAAGTGGAGAATACCCAGATAAAAACTAAGGGAAGCATTGGAGCGTGACATAAAAGGACAACTGAGGTCTTTGATTCATTCTGGCAATTAAACACCTTCCTAACCATGGCCAACCATATGAAGACAGTGAGACTACTCATGCATTTGAAAACAGCAGTCAGCTGGAGGTTAAACCCCAAGCCAGTCGAGAGAAATGGTGGTATATTACATGTATTAAATATAGGATTTTCTATACATGACATATGCACTTTCTGCTTCTCATTCCAGTATGAGATTTCCTTCATCCTGTGATGGTTCATATCTCCAAGTCTAACATCTGGTTTGTAATAGAACATAGATTTTCTCTCTTTTGGACACCTTTCCCCCTGTAGCAATACTCTGGTTTTGAATGGCTTTGGATTGAACTCTGCTGTCATCTGTTACTCTCATGCTTCCCTTTGGCTCATTAATTCCCTTGTTGCATTTTGTATTCTGCAGTTCCAGTTTGTGTGGTGTCTTATATCACTTCTCACAAAACTAGAAAACAGAATTTAAGATTTTATTTTTCTCCCTACTATTTAAAGAGAGTATAGTAAATAAAGAAGTAGATAAAAAGATTTTTTTTTTAAGTGCTTTGGAATCAAACTCAGTCTGACATATTTTCCTGCCTAACCTTTTTCAGCATGAAGAGGAAAGTGCACTTTTGGCTCTGTTCTGTGTGTTTAGTGCTTTGTGTAGGCAGTTTTTGATACAGCAAGAACCAGAAAGTTCCCCTGAAATATCCATTAGACATTAACCTCACAAGAAGAACTTTTCTGGGTACATACTTGAAGCTGAAAGGCTACAATGGCTATTGCAACCCTTTTGTTTGTTTTTAACTGGGGCAGTGACAGTTAATTCGTTTCTGTATTGAACTGGGGTGGGAAATGTACTCCCTTGTTTGCCTTGGAGGAGAGATAGATTTCTTTCCTAATGGTATTTCTTGCTATGTTTCTGCTATGTTTGCAGAGATCAGGGGATTTCTTGAGTTGATTTTCAGAATGGTAGTCCCAATCTTCTTCCAGCGAAAGCCAATCACTGGGAAAAAAAAGCTCAGTACAAATGGATATGCCTTGATGTGCAGTGTTTATTATTTTTAAAACTTTAGCAAAAGAAAGGTATAGTATATCCTTATGTACATTTCTTACGTGTTTTCTGGATTGGAATTGTGGGGTTTTTTTTCTGTATAAATGGTCTTATCTTGTTTGGTCTATGCTGTTTGCATGTAGTTATTATACTTCAATGCTGAAGAAGGCTAAAGATAAAATAAACCATACTTGTTTTAGTGAAATTCTTTTTTCTTCTTTTCTTCTTCTTTTTTTTTTTTTTTTTTTTTTTTTTTTTTTCCCCCAGGAACAGGAAGAACAGAAGATACATTCCAATTAACACAAGGTTTCCATTTTTAGCTCAGAGGTAAAATGCACGTTTCATGCATAATACAGAGTTGAAAAAGAAAACATTAACTATCAGTCACAAAATAAATGAAACACTCCATTATAGTACGCAACATTCTTCATCTTAAGTTACCCCCTGCTTTCTAACAGGGACATTTATATTGTACATGTGGTCTCCTAACACTGAAATGAGCCTGTCTCTAAGGGGGAGCTTCTTAAATATTTACTAACAGGATCTAAAACAGTCACAGAATGATGTTTTAAATAAGGAATACGATTGGTTGAGAATGTGATAGAACATCAAGATGAAGGCTTCATTCTTAGGTAGAGCATCTGGGTATTTTCAGTGACATTTGCCAGAGATATAATTTTATTTTATATATGAAGAATTGGGTGTTTCACATAAATGTCTTACTTTGTGTTCTCCTGGTTATTTCAAATTTACTTTAGAAATGCAAAGAAAATCAACTCACACAAAACTTCACAGGTGATAAAGGAAAACCACAAAGCTTGTCCTGCTTTATGCCCATATATCTTATAGCTTCATTTACACTTGTGCAGGACAATTGCACCTAACCCCATTGCTCTGATATAAAGTTTGCACTAAGACACTTTTTGGTTGCATGGACAAGATGCAGGGCAGAGAAAACAGAGCTTTTCTATTCAGAGAGCACCCAGATCTCAGGAGAAGACAATTTAGAGCCCAAACAGCCCATTTCTCTAGTCTGTGAGATCAGGTGCCCTGCATCCTTCCATTCTTCTAGGAGATTCAGATGCCGAAAAACCCACACAGTCTTATCTGGGGCAAGTGGCAATTTCAGCTGATGTAACCTGGCAGCTAATATAAATAAGTAAGAAAGAACAAACTACTCTCCATATTTGAGATTCTCCTTCAAAGTCCCAGATAACCTCAGGAGATATGTAGCATAAGTGCAAATCAGAGTCTTAATGTGATTTCCCAGTCCTCTGTGCAGATATGTAAGTGCAAAGGAGTAAAGGAGAAAGTTAATCTGATAAAAAATTCAGGAGTCCCTAAGCATTTAGATATTTCCCTTTTGGGAAGAGAGAAAGAAGCTGTGTGCCCCTCAGAACTGCAGTGAGAGGTAATGCTTCAGTCCTTTTCTGTTCTTACATGAAAGACAGCCACAATGAAAATCAGCAGAGGAAACCGAGAGCTCAGAGGTGTTAGTTTCTATTTGCTGTAGGTAATGAGACAATGGGAATGAAGAGTTTTTTTGCTTTGGCTTAAATAAAACTTATTTTTTGAGTAGAAGAGAGATTTCCTTCCTTCTTTTCCCCCCAAATATCTGTGGATGTAACTCACAGGGGTGTGGGGGATTTATGGATCCCGTCTCATGACTGATCTCTGTCTCAAGAGCAGCTCAAACTCATTTCTCAGATCAGAGAAGCCACTGTGCTGTATGCATGCATGGCTATGCATATGTGCAGTGTGAAATCCAAATTTAAATCCAAGTTCACTTCATCCCATCTGTGGTTTTAACTTATTTGGATGCTGTTCAAACCCTACAGAAATGAAAGTTTCAAGTAGCTGTAGGATTGGCTTTGCCCCAATCTGAGCAAATCATTTCCAGAGTTTCAGCCCTGTGGATCACCATCATCCCAGAACAGGAGAAGTACAACAGTACCAGCACCTCTAGCTATCTGGCTAAGCTTCTGCAGCTGGCTAATGATACCCACACAGAGGAAGAATTTGTGCACACCACTTTTTCAAAGCATGCTCCACCTGCTGTCGGGGTACTTCTCGGTGATCCCTGTGGTCTCCCTCTAAGTCATGCTTCCCAGCCCAAACATGCACAGTGCTTCACTTGTAAGAAGGGCAGAACAGCTGCTGTTTTCATTTGGATCTCTTAATTTCAAAATAAGATATATTTTTTCCCCTTTCATCACAGATGTCTTCAAACAGGAATGGTATCTGTGGGACATGCAGAGCTCTCAAATGAAGTGACCTTTGTCTCAGTATGTGAAGAACTTCACTTGAATCAAGTGACTGAGCTGTACATCTATGGATGAAATGGAGTGTAGGTGGTACCCTTTCTTCAAGGGCTGCTATGAAGATGGAGATCTTCTCTGTGAGGGTTTTTCTGCCAGCTTCTGCAACGTGATCATCAAGAGTAGTGCTTGGTGGCCATTATCCTGTTTCCATAAAAGAATATCTCAAGTTAGAAGGAACCACATGGATCATCGAGACCAATTTCTGATTCCATACTGCACTACTGAGCATTAAAACCATATATTTGAGCTTGTTATCAATCAACCACCCAAGATTTTACTCTGCAGGGCTGCACTTGAACTACTTGTGTCCCAGTCCATTCAAACATCCAGGAAGACAAGGTCAGAGCTGCATAATCTGTCATTTGCTCTTACTAAATTTTGTATGGTTGGTGACTGTTCAGCACTCAAATCTATCAAGACTTCTCTGTAAGGCCTCTCTGTCCTCATGGAAACCAATAGCTACAGTCAGTTTGATCAAGTAGCAAATCTACTTAGTGTGGACTCAACTCCTGCACCCAGGTCTTTGACAGAAGCACTGAAGGGAGCTGGCTATAAAACTGATCCCTGGGAACAACACTAGTAACTAGCCACCAATGTGATATTATTCCATTTACTACTATCTGAATCTGGCCCTTTAAATTGTTCACTCGTACTGTGTGTGTGCCCAGCTGTGTGTTCTGAGTCCTGTAGACTTATAGGTACAAAGATGCAGTAGCAAATCCTACACAAGTCTAGTGTCAGCTGGAAAGTTATGCAGCCCCCCTTTGCAGTCCTCCATCACAGGGTTCCAGGGATTACAGACTCACTGCTGTTACAGAAGATGAAAGCAAAAAAATCATTAAATATTTCTGCTTTATCTTCATTTTTAAATCAAGTAAAGGCCTAATGTTTTCATTTGACTAGCTTTTGCTGTTAACATGTAAAAAGAAATCCCTTGTAATTCACCATAACACAGAAATGCTTCAACTCAAATAAACCTTTGTATTTCCTCCATGCAATTGTGAACACCACCTCCATAATCTTATTTGAGAATTAATAGAGTATTTGAGACCTCTTGATAAAGCAGACCAGTGCAAGCTGCATTTGTACCAGGTCTACATTACTCCAGTGTAACATCTACAGGACAGGTTAAACTTTCCACAAAACTTGAAGCAACACTGCAGAGACTGTCTTCAGCATGAAGTGAGTCAACTGTTCCCAGACGAATAAAAACATATTGGAATTTGGGATACCATAGAACCAGCCAATCCTCATGGGCCTGAGGTGTTTGTTTAATTTGCAACCACTGCACTTCAGAAAATCGGAAGAGTTACAACTATTTCTGCAAAGGCACACACAGAATGGGCCTTCCATCATCTCCTAGCAGTCAGCCAGGTGATGGAGGGGACATGAAAAGGAGGCAGGAGTAACTGTGAGGCAACAGATTATGCGTCATACTAACTTACACTGCTCAGATAGAAACAAGTTCTGCAAACTACAGGTAAAATGATACAAAGACAAGTAATCAAACTAATAAACAGCCTGGCAAAATATGGGCATCACTTGCAAGCAACTCCATTGGTGATGCAATGAATATGTCACAGCAGAAAGAATGCGGACAGTTCCATGAGAAAAAAAGGAGCTGGCAACAAACCTGGAATACAATGATCAGAGAAAACAGGCCAAGGGGAAGCAGGATGTTAAGAACATGCCGTTATGAAGGATAGGACAGAAAATATAGAAAAGAAGGGATCTGAACAGGGTAAGAAAACAGGGGTGACAGCACTCAAACAAGGTCAGTGAAGGTCAGAAACAAAGACGAAAGCATAAATTGAACACGGAACGCCATTGACGGATGATAAACCACTGTGGAGAAGTTCCACCATTAAGAGGGACAAAGATGCCAAGATAAGTAATGAAATGAACACCAGTTTGTCCGTAACGTG
>JAPSGF010000261.1:92189-105850 GCA_035772895.1 Perdix hodgsoniae | reverse complement strand
CTTTCTCTAAAACAAACAAAAACAAAAAACCAAAACCACACCCACTAGCAGCTTTTTTTTTTAATGAATTTGCTTTCTGCTATTGAACAGCCAAATGATTTTTAAAAGGCTGTTAACAGAAAAGGCTGTTTGGCTGAGGCTCTTGACTGGGTTTGAATTAAGTGGGATTTAAATCACTGGACTAGAGCTCAGCAGTGTCTCTCTCCCATCCTTTGAAGAGGATGTGAAACCCCCTGGTTTACAGTGCACTATTTCTATCTGACTCAAGCTTTTGTTAAGTATAAGGTAGGGCTGGGGTTTATACCTTACACACAGACCAGGCTTGCTGATGTTTTGTAAACATTTTGGCGTGCCTTAGTGAAGCTTTGAACAAACTCTCTCCTATTATTTTGAAGGCAGTCTTCCTGAAGTGTTATGTTTTCATGTGGTATACGTACAGGCCAGTGTAAAACGTGCCAAATTCACCTTGAATTTACTTCTTCTTACCTAGACAAGGGGATTGAGTGTACCCTCAGTAAGTTTGCAGCTGACGCCAAGTTGGGAGGTGGTGTTGATCTGCCTGAGGATGGTGAGGCCCTTCAGAGGGATCTAAATAAGCTGGATCACTGGGCTGAGGTGAATGGGATGAGGTTCAACAAGGCCAAGTGCCGGGTCCTGCACTTTGGCCACAACAACCCCACACAGCACACCAGGCTTGGGGCTGAATGGCTGGATGACTGTGAAGAGGAAAGGGACCTGGGGGTGTTGGTTGGTTGATGCTTGGCTGAACGTGAACTGACAGTGTGCCCAGGTGGGCAAGAGGGCCAACGGCATCCTGGCCTGCATTAGAAATAGTGTGGCCAGCAGGAGCAGGGAGGTGAGCATCCCCTGTACTCAGCTCTGGTGAGGCTGCACCTCGAGTGCTGTGTTCAGTTTGGGGCCCCTCACTGCAAGGAGGACATGGAGGCCCTGCAGCGTGTCCAGAGAAGGGCAACGAAACTGGGGAAGGGTCTGGAGCACGAGTCCTGTGAGGAGCGGCTGATGGATTGTTTAGGCTGGAGAAGAGGAGGCTCAGGGCAGACCTCACTGCACTCCACAACTTCCTGAAGGGAGGCTGTGATGAGGAGGGCTTTGGCCTCTTCTCCCAGGCAACAGACAGGACCCAGGGAAGTGGCCACAAGTTGTCCCAGAGGAGGTTTAGATTAGACTTGAGGAAGAAGTTTTTCTCTCAGAGAGTGGTCAGGCACTGGAATGGCTGCCCAGGGAGGTGGTGGGGTCGCCGTCCCTGCAGCGTTCAAGAGGCGTCTGGGTGAGGAGCTGCGAGATCTGGTTTAGTGCTTGTGGTAGCAGTGGTGATGGGAGGACGGTTGGACTGGATGATCTTAGAGGTCATTTCCAACCTTGTGATTCTATGATTCTTTGAAACCTGAAAAAGGGAGCACTTTAGTAGCTGGTTCCTATATTAATACATACTACAGTACAAAGTTTGCACACTTTTATGTGAAGTGGCATCATTAAGACATTGCCAGTGCTTTCATAGGATCACAGAATGGTCTGGGTTGGAGTGGACCTTTAAGATCACCTAGTTCCAACCCCCTGCTATAGGCATGGGCTCCTGTTTGTAAAGGCTTGCCTTGCTGCTTACCTTTTGGGAAAACTTCCTCAGCCCCAACTCCAAATAGTGTCTGTTCACAGAAAGGGGCTGGGTCTGCCTTCCCTTCTCAGTGGAGAAAAATCCACATTAAATATCCCCGAGGTGAAAGATAAAAGTTGCAGGGAGGTTTATAAATGACAGGGCAAGTGAGCAGGAGCTCAGAAGGCTTTTCCTTGAGCGCATGTACGTTCTGCTCAGTTTATCATCACCATTACTAAATTGCTTTTATTTCTCACAGTCCTTTACGATTTTTGTGGGTTTTTTTGTAAGAATGTTTTATACTCTTCTTCTGGCTGTGTTTCCAGAGACTTGTTACTCGTGTAAGAAGTGGATGACTGATGATGTACTCTAGTCTTGGGTTGATTCATTATAACCCGACTGATTGAAACACTCAGCTCGCATTGGAAAGGCTGAAATCCGAGCGCAAATCAGAAGCCTGGAGAGCAAGAAGAGTCGTAGAACGGGGACCGAAGCCTAACCCTTCGTCTTTCTCTGACTGCGCGCTGAACTCCTACGCAGAGCTGGCAGATACAGCTGTCTTATCGACTCGGTTGCTTAGCCGTGGGTTTGGCTACCGAGCCGCTGCCCGAGGCTGGGCCGGGCCGGCACAATCGGTGCGCGCTGGGGGAGGAGAACGCGGCTGGGTGCGTGCTTGGGCTCCCCGCGCTGGAGATGTGCGCGGCTGGCTGCGAGGGCTGGCGTTAGCGGCGGAGCGACGGGCACCGGCACGGAACACCGGCACGGAGCCCTGCGTGCTGCTGCCGCGGGGAGACGGCCTGAGCCGGAGGGACAAGCTGGAGGGATCATGACAGAGCCAAGCAGCAGAAAGGAAGGGTTTAAAAAATGCCGGAGCGCTACTTTCAGCATCGATGGCTATAGCTTTACCATTGGTGAGCCTGATTTAATTCCTCCGCTTTCTTTCATTTCTCTGTTTGTTCCCTCTCTGCAGCTTCAGTTAAAGACAGCTGTTGCTCACATCTGCCTCTTGTCGTCGTACACGTTCGCAGCGTATGCCCTGCAACTTCTACATCTCTTCTCCTTTCTGCCTTCTGTATTTCCTTCTGTCCAAGAAACTTGTCAGCAATACGCAGCGCTGTGAATCCCTCCCGAGTTTTGGCACAGGAGATGCTTGCAGAACTTCTCGATTTGGAGCCTTATCTCGGTAACACCGCTGCTTTCAGGACTGCAGATTTCAGCTTGCTAGCTTGTTTCCTTCCAGTGAATCCAGGAACACGGCCTTTGGGAGCTGTGGTTTTGTTTCCAGTATTTGTTGGTTGCCTTAGAGGGTGTTTTCAAATTCCATAACCTTTCACCATTCTTAGGTTGGTGTGAAAAGAGTAGGGACAGTCATTCTTGTTGCTTCTGTCAAATACTAAAAATTGCAATGGGACGGAAAGATGTGGGGAGAGATCAGGGATTTTAGGGCTGTTTGTTTCTCTTGTAGCTGTTTGAGTGCAGTTTGTTACGTTTGCTGTCTTAGGCAAAAATGAGCCTTCTCAAAGCAACAGGTGTCTGCATGTTTTCCAGCAATCTTTCTGTGCAGAAGTTAAGATATGAGCATTCCCTAACAGGCTGCTCTGCTAAAACTGTGTATCTCCCAGGGCTGTGCTATATAAAATCCTATAGACCTTAAAAATGAAAAGGCTGTTCATGGTATTTCAGTTTTCAAAGGAGATCCAGTTTGGTGTTTACGGGTAACTGCTGCAGAATAATCAATCAGTACAAATCCCCCTGGCTAAGTTTTAGGTGGCGAGAGTTCTATTTTCCTGCAGTTGTGAGATCAGGGAAGTCGTTCCTGACTTGTACCAGTGTAACTGGGTCATGATTTCATTTAATAATGATGAATGCAAGCTTTTTGTTGGTGTGGGAGGTACTTGTTTTATCTAATCGCCTGCTTCACAGAAAACTTATTTTGCAGTCAAAAAAACCTTAGCGATAAAATACAGAGGCAGAAATGTATGTGTCACTAAAATATTTCCATGTAAACATCTGTCAGTGTGCATGTAACATTTGAAAGTTGAAGCTGCTAGGAAAATGCTACTTCTAAAGGCTATTTCTCTGAGATCGTGGGTGGTGGTCCCCCCTCAAGAGCTAAGTTGCAGCATGTTTGCTTTTGAGCTCTCTATCTTTAATCTCTCCATCTCTCATCGTCGTTACTAATAGTGGTATTTCATCAGTTTGTGTCAGTCTGGAGGGAAAACATTTCCTTTTTGAGCCTAGGCAATAGAAAACTTTATCCGAAGATGCTGAACGCTTCTGACTGTGCCTAATTACTTTCTTTGTTCCTGGACAAACCGAGAGGATTGCTGTATTTGTTACTCTGCCGTCTTTATTGCTACTTATGCTCATCAAAGAACGAGACCAAACTGTGGGTCAAATGACTCAGGCAATTGCAGCTTCTGCTTCTTAGGACAGTTGTTCCATAGTAGTTCATGTGCTGTTTTCTTCTACTTGATGCGTGCAACCGATGTATCGATTGTGAACTGTGCATTATGTAACATTTATTTTTATATCTTGGCAAATGTGCGCTGGATTGATTCACGTAACTGTGAAAGCACTGTAAACACTATCTGGTATTAGCGCTGTGTGATGGACAGATCTGAATGATTCATGTATTTGTTAATCTCTGTGTTGAAGAAAATGAATGTATCCAAACGGTGTGACAAAAATGTTGGAGTGTTGGAGACGGGCGTAAACTTTTTTTCATTAGATGACACTTGTTTGTAGACTCCTAGTCTCAGATATTGCAGATTTCTTGAAGTTGTTGGAAGATGTTGAGCTGTTGAGTTTGCTATTGAAGTGTGTCAGCTGGGATAGAAGACTGCTGCTCTGAGGGACACAGTAATATCAGGTTGAGATCAATGTTTCCACTTACGTGCAAAAGAATTAGAATTGGGATGAACCAACGCAAGCTGTAAAGAAAGGGTGATCTTCATAAAAATGACTGTGTACAGCTGAACAAAAAGGCATTTTTCATGAAAGACCTGAGCCTGAAAATCAGCCATAACTGTGTGTGGGAAAGGAGGAAGGCTGTTGCAGCAGCAGCTCCAGGCTGATTGCCTGCAGGTGTGCAGCAGCGTGTCACTAGAGATGGTCACTGTGTGTTTGCTCAGCAGTACAACCTCAAGCAGCTGTTGTGCAGCTCCCATTTTCCCCTCGCTCACTGCAAGAAGTTGGTGCACAACTGTGGCAGTTGTGGGAGCCTGGCACTTCCCAAGGCCTCCACAGATCCCTCCAGGAGCATCTGGCTTGCCATGCTAAAAAGCAAATGTACAGTGATGCCTGATAGCTTTACCTCTCTACAGAGTAACAAGGTAGTTGCAAGCCCCTTCCTTTCCTCCACACACCAGCCACTCTTGGTAGAAAATATGAGGAGGACTGAGCTGCACTGCTCTGTGTGCACTGAGAATTTCTAGCATGGTTTTACAGGTTCCTTTGCACTTTTTGCACTGGCATTGTGTTGATAAGGGGCTATAACAGAGCTGCAGAGAATGCTATTTAGTGGGACCGTTTGGGATGAAGTGGAAAAATTATTTTGCTCTAGAAATTTCAATGTGTCTCTAATGAAGATTTTGGTGTCTTTATTTGCCACTGTCTCTGTCAGCAAATTTCAGTGTCTGTTCCAGAGTAAGTTTTTTAATTATGCAAGTTGTTTTGTTTGAGTTCTTGTTTAACTTTGGCTAAATTTTCCTCTACTGAAAGTAATAAATACCAGCTGAGTTTAGAGGACAAGAAATTAGGAAGAACTCACGCCTGCTTCTTTTGTCCTGCGCCTTCTCTCGTCATTTATGAAATACTGTTCAGTCAGAATGCTGCTGTTACTGGCTTTGCTGCTTTAACTGGCTGTCTGAAGGTGCAAGACAGGGAAGCATCCATTGTCTTTAAACCTGGGAAAACAGTAAACATGAACATTAACAGAGGATATTTTCTTTCTGTATTTATCACTTTCCTGTGACTAAGAGCTAACTGCATTAAAGCTCCCACTCTGCTTTTCATATCCAGAAGCTCCTGGCAACACTGTTTTAAGTGTCTTATCCAAATTTATCTAATCAATTTATTTTTGTGGGTTAAAATGAATTGAAGAGATGAGGAGTTCTGCTGCAGGACAAGTGCTGACAGAGGTGGGACGTGGAACTCAAACACTTGGTCTAGTTCACAGCAGTTGTTTCTACACCTTTCATGAAAGTTTCTTTAGGAGGACCCTGACACCATTTCAAGTGCAAAGGCTCTTCCTTCAATTATTGCTAAAGATTTGAGTTTTGCTCAGCGGCACTGTCAGGCCTTACTTTGAAATATGGTTTTCTTAACAGTCCTGGTTTATTGTTTTACATTCATTACATTAAACCAGTTTCAACATCATTGTGGGAATAACTCCCAAAGGCAGGGCTCTTGGTGAGTCCCTCTGAAATATCACGTCAGAAATCCATGCGTGTTAGAGCAAATGTTGCTGGAGAGGATTTGTGCTGTATTGGTCTCAGCTGGGGACAGGGAAGACTGGAAGCAAAGCTGATACTGAACTCAGTCTTCTCAGAATAGGCTCTGTGTCATGTGCTTAATTTAAGAAAAAAAAAAAAAGCTACCGTAGTTGTTTTCTTTTTTAAAGGTTGTACCTTAGGAACTCCATGTTCAAATTAACTGAAATAGAAAAAACTGTTTTTGAGAAGGATTCTGGAAAGAAACCAGGGAAGTAAGAACCTTCGCTTTTTGAACTGTACGTTACCCAGAGAGCTGTGTGTATTGTAGCAACAAGTAATAGAGTTAATTGCATTGTATTGTGTATTGATTTTCAGCTTTGCTGGAGTTGGTCATTCTTCTGAGGGTAATGTCTCCTTTGCAAGCCAGGGAAGAGACAGGCTTTAGCACAAGACCTCTCCTAGCCCATGCACAAGCACATACACAGCGTGTTTTCATGGAGATTTACTTGACTTCTCCCCTTGGTTTCTTCTTAAGAAAAATATCATCTAGATTGATAGCATGCTGTAATCACAAGGTGCTGACAGATCTCTTACTGGCTCTGTGTGTGTGCCACTGGCAGTGTTCCTTCAGCAGAGGCCTTGGAGAGATGTCTGTCTGTGGGGTCAGTATGCTTTTGGGGAGAGAGGGAGGGTGCAAAAGCAGCATCCCTGGCAGAAAGGTGAACGATAGCATCATCACCTCTCCTCTTGGGAGGTTATAGCTTTTCCTTGTCTCTGTACCTGAACTCTGTATCGTTTTCTTTATGACACCACAGCCAGGAAACCTAAACAGAACATGACAAACCCCCAAACTTGGCTAACAGACCACGCTTTGGGAAGATCTTCCCATTGGAAGCATTTTTCATTGGATATCTAAGAATTAACAAATTCAAGTTGGTTAATATAAAGCAAATGAGAGGCTTGCAATTGGATGTGGTATTCTGCTGTTCTAATAAAATAGAAAGGAAAATAAAACCCACCCTCCTCCTACTCTGAAAAATTAACATAAAGCTGCAAGCAAATAGATTGTGAAATAAAACTAACATTGAGGTTTTTCTCCTGCTCTTTTCATTACAAAGTTGTGCTTTAGCTTCAAACCAATCTGGGCTTTGTCTGCTCTGCCTGAATGTTCACCTGAAAGAAAGCTGAATTTTTGGTGTCCACATCTGTGAGACAACCTGCTGGCCCCTTGTGCAGGGTGGGATTCTTCTGGACACAGTGGTTGGCAACAGCAAGTCTTGGTATTTCTGTCACGTAGCTGCTTTTATAATAGGTGGGGATGGTGGTTTCTGTGGCATCTGCAGGAACATGGTGGTGTTCGGTGTTTCAGGGTGGGCTGCTCTGAGCTAAGTAAGAGATCTCTGGGAAGACTGCAGCACTGGTTCTTGCGTGGCAAGAAGCCTGGTAGCATTTTCATGGAGCTCAGCCATTTGCTGCTGTGGATGATCTGCCTCGTCACTACTATCTGCTGTTCACATCTGTGGGTATCTTGGCATCTTGAAACACAGTGAGTCCTTGGGGCTCACTTCCCTCAGAGCTGCCACAGGGAAGAGGTCATAGCACACCAAATTTGCCAGCAGCTCACACTGGGAGCTCTCAAAGTCAGTTGCCTTTTGGGATTTGCGCTTCTGCAGATCTTCTGTTTTAAGCTCTTGTGCTGTGCTTACTGTCTCGCTTTTCTGATGTATTACTATTGCACGAGTAAAGGCTTCTGGATGCATCATGTGATTATTGGTACAAGTGCAAATCGAGTCAAAAGGCAGGATTCTGGTGAGTAGTAAATTGCATCACTCCACCGCTGCTGGGAGTCCAACAGTGACTTAAATAAACAAAGGTTCTGTCACCAGACAGTTTTCTCTGCTAAAAGCGCACACTGCTGTAGGTCAGAGGAGAGTCTGACCTATGCACAAAGTGAGGTAAAATCACAGAGTTTTACTCCAGCTTGCTCCTAAGACTTTTTGCTGGTATCTTTTTCCTCCCAAATTCTCCCTGCCCAGCGACAGAGGTTGTATCTAGTGATGGCTCTGAAACTTGATTGCCAGATTTCCAGTAGCTACAGGTTCAGAATTTTCAAGTCTGTAAAGGTAACCTTTGCTTGCATCAGTAGTTGTTTGTGAAGTTGGAAGCTCGGTGAGGAGAAAGTTGCAGTAATTCCCAGATGCACGTGATGAGATCTCCACTGGTTTCCCAGCTGGAGAGTCAAGCTGTGCACTGGGACAACGTGAGAGCAGTTGCTCTGGTCATCCTCCTCCTTACTGCCATAGCAGCTGCAATCAGCCCCTCGAATGTTTCCCTCAGGAAGACTGCAGCCATCCATTCTCCATTAAATGGCAGCATGTGGTGCTTAGTCTCTTGCTGCTGCTGCCTGATGCTGCCTCATTTCTGTTGATGTACTGCCCTTCCCCCCCTTCTCAAAGCGATGAGACCTGACAAACCGTGTGATGTTGGGAAAGAGGACTGGTAAGCAGCTTGCTCAGCCAGTACCACTTGGTTTGACACCAAGTGCCTCTCCTAAAGTCAGTAATTTTGTAGGCAGCTCACGTTCATCTGGGTTTAAGAATAAGGAAGGCAGTTTGGATCCAGGCTGCCTGTCCTTTTCCTTTTGTATTGACAATGAATACTTATTAGGAATGAAAGCTTTCAAAAATCAAATTGTACCAGTTCTTCCCTCGTGTGTGGGTAGCTGAAGTCCTTGCAGTTCCTCCAAGTGGTGTGCTGATTGCTTTTAATGGATTCTTTTTTTTTTTTCCTTTCTGTTTCGGGGTTTTGTACTTTTAAATGGTGGTAATGGATATAGCCCCCCAAATTTGCACCAGTATTTTTCTCTTTGGACATCATCTTTTTTTTTTTTTTTAATTGTATTCCACAAATATCAGTGTTATTTTAGTTAGAATTGTGTCAACTGAAAGCTAAACTTTTGTCTCTAGTCTCACTAAACAGATTAGCATGTGAAGGAAGCTTTTTTTTATTACTAGTTCAAGTACTGTGAATTTTTAAGCTAGCTTGGACATAACTGGAAATAACAACTATAAGCTGTTCAATGTATTGAATTTTCTTTTTGATGATTGCTGTGGACAAAGATAAATGCTCTACACCTACTAAACAGTTATCCTTAAGAAAACTCAAAATGGTTTCATTTAGGCCATGGTTCTGCTGTTGGCTGAGGTCTTTTCTGCTGGCAACAAATGGCCTTGTTCTTAACTGCATCCTGAGGAGCTTTGCTGAGCTGTGAGAAAATCATGCTCCATGATGTCGTGAGAACAGTGGGTATTTTTGTCAAATACCAGGAGGGAAGAACAGCAACTGTAGCACCCTAAGAAGTGAACCAAGAATGTAAATACCAGGAGAGAAAGAGTTCTATGAAATTTAGGCATGCTAATGTCAGCTATGCTGCAAAATCCCAAGTGATGCTCTACTTTCCCATTGAAGTTGATGTTTAGCAGGGTAGGATGTTTTATTTGCTACTGAACACAATGTGAAAAGCAGAATGCTAAATCTGCTTAATTTATATTGATTTCCTCCTCTATTCCTGAAGCTGTGACCATTACCGGACATGTATGCTGTTAATAATCACTATTTCCCTTACAACGTAGTCTAAAAACAAGATCTTTTGGGGGCTCCAGGCTTCTTTACTTGCCCCCATTTGGTAGTATGGTACCTTGTTAGATTAGCCTACAGGGAGAGAGATGGTCCCTTCCCCTAACCTGCAAGAGCTGAGTTTAAAGGCAATCAATCTATGTTATTTCTGCCTTGAACATTATCATAATTCAGAACTGAATATCTTAGAATACTGAATAAGATACTGAATATCTTAGAGGCCAAATTATGCTCTGACTCTTACACAAACCTGATAACTCAAAACATAATTTGGCCTGCAGTGTGTATTTTTTTTTTTTTTGTTAAAACTGCCGTATGAGCAAATCTAAGACATCTCTGGCAAAGCTGTTCTGTTTTTTAGCTTGCCAAAATCTGAAATATTAAAATATAGAACTTACTAATCAAAGCTGATTTCAATCTGAATCATAGGGTAGGGAATCTATACTTTACGCTACTTGTATATGGTACAGCGTATAAAATGTGGATACAAATATAACAGAGCATGAAGGACCTAGGAGATTTGGAGGAATATATGTATGGAACATAGAATAACCCAGAAAAATATGCTTTTTCTTTTTTTTCCAGGGTTAATTTATGGAAATTTTATGAAATTTATTTCATGACTGTTCAAATAACAACAACATTGAGATTTTCCTGACCCCAGGATGCAGGGTGACTCTGTTGTTAGTAAAATTAGTGGATATCTCTAGAAAATCCGTAACAGGACATCTTATGTTACTTTTAAAAGTTCCTTTGTACTTTATGAGTTGATTTCTTTCTGGTAACCTGAACACTTCAATAGAATTACAGAAGGAAATATTATAGATCTAATGGCTACTGTTAACGTTAGCTATTAGCCAATAGTTAATTTTTCATATAGATCGCCTGATAATGAATGTCTTGCCTCACTTCAAGACAGTGAATTCTGAATTTTCACAGCAATAATACAGGGCAAATTTGAGACAAAAGTGTTCAATGACATCTAGGTATCTGTTTCTTCTGCAAAAAAGGATTGCTTTTTCCATGCTGTGTGTATTTGGTTATGAGATAGGTGTCTATTAAGGTACCTGGTTCACCTTTCATAGCTCATAGAGTGGCTTGGATTGGAAGGGACCTCAAGGATCATCAAGTTCCAGCCTCACTGCTGCAGGCAGGGCTTCCAACTTCCACATCTAATGCTAGAGCAGGCTGCCCAGGGCTCCATCCAACCTGGCGTTAAACACCTCCATGTATGAGGCATCCACAATCTCTCTGGGCAGCCTGTTCCAGCACCTCACCACTTTTTCTCTGTAAAGAACTTCCCCCTTTTCTCCCTGTCAAACGTAGAACTGATTACATAGAGACCTCCTGCCTCACTATGCAAAGATGCAGCATGCTGATGTGAGATGGTGTCTGGAAGATGGTTATCCCAGATCCTATTTGAACATTGGTGTGGCAGCTCCTCCGTGAGCACATTTTGCAGCCCTCTTTGCTGTAACGAGCAGGTACTGGCTGCTGCTAACTTTACCTCATTTGGCCATAAAGCTGAGTCCTTTCCTCTTGGCTGCTCCAGTGGCAGGAACTATCTGTTGCAGGTACAAGACGAGGAGGTGGAGGAACCCTTACACGGCACTACAGTTCAAAGCCTCACTGGGAGTTGTCAATGCAGCATGGAAGACTAAGGGATCCTGGCTGTTAGGTGTTGTACCTGAGTTTCACTTAGATAGGTTGAAGCCATGGCTTGAGTTTGGAAGCATAGTTGTAGATCTTGTAAATAATCAAATAATTCAATAATCAGTCCGGTCTGCTAACTCTTCCCAGCATTCCTCCGTTCTAAAGTGTCAGCAGGTTGTTGTTATTGCAGTTGCTAGGTGGCTTCTTAATATTATTGTCTCCAGGGTTAATGCTCAAGGCTTAACTGTTCTTGAGGTAGGGGAAGTGTAAGAGCTGAGAATGGTAATTACAGCACTTCTTATAACTTAGATCTACTGGCTCCTGGAAGATGCTTCTGTCAGCTTGACAACATGATCAGAGCAAATTTTCCTTCGTGACAGAGTATGTTTATTCTTTAGTGATGTTTGCTGCCTTATGTTCCAGTCTAATGCTTCCCATTAATTAGAATTTATTGTGCCATTTAAGTGAAGTAGGATTTTTGAAGTGAAATTCTGCACAGTGACTTGTCATTTAGTCTCTGATTGTGTTTGCCTACTTGCCCTCTGAAGCAGCAATAATAATTTGCGCCTTCTGTTTTATTAGCTGTCATTTACAGTAACGCTATGTGTATAATTACTTTTTTCCAGTTCTGCACTGATACTTAAATGAAACCTTTGGGATATTTTCTCTGCTGATTTGGTGTTTACATGTTATGTTCAGTCTCCTGTATTTGCTCTCTTTCATGTTGTTCATAGGAAACAAGTCTTGTGTCCTTTTTAGAAGTTTTCAGCTTTGATTATTTCAGTGTTTATTAAGCACAGATCTACTCAGATGCTTTGGACAAGCCTACTCAGAATACCGGTGTCTTCAGATCTCAAAGTAAAGTGGCAAAGGAAATTTCACCTTTGAACACACTTGCAAATTTTGCCTGTAAGGCATAGGTGCTGGTACAAACCAACTTTTTAAACTGGAAAGAGGATGATGTTTTCACATGTATGAAAAGATTCATCCAAGAGGGCATAGTGTTTTAGGCTTGGAGTTGCACATCTTTCTCCAGCCCCCGTAGTCCTTCTCCTCAGCCTTTGGCAATGGTATCTGTGAGCCCCACTGCTTGCTGGCGCTGCTGCCCATCAAGAGGCAGGCATGGAGACTCTTGTGAAGGAACTTGGAGGAGGGAAGAAGGAAGACGGCACATGCTTCAGGTGCCAAAATCTCTCTCTATGGCTGTGTCAAGATTAATTTCTATTTCTAAAGAAAATGATGCCGTACCTTATGGACCTTGAACTCCTCAGCCCAAATTATGCAAGTCAAAGAACGCATTGGGAATTTGTGAAAATAAGGTAGCAAATATTCTAACGCTCTTCTAATTATGAAATAGACTTCTAGTCAAACTTGCAATTCTGGAATGATACATCATGCAAACCTGGTATGCACAAAAATGAGTCTTACGTGGTTTATTTTTTAATTTCACTCAGAATCTTCTTTTTCTATTTACAGATTACTTTTATGTATTTAATATCTCATTGCATACTGTATACTGCATGTGCACACAACACGTGTAATGCTTGTCATTATTGCTAGATATGTTTTTTTTTTTTTGCTTTATATGTTCTTGTTTGCAGTAAACTGATTGTTGAAGTCACCGAGCAGCATTTAGAATGGATAAGATACTTGTGACTGCTGCATGAGGTCATACATACTTTGGCACCCTTGGTACCCAGGCAGTTGGACTTCCCCAAGTGAAAGATCCTAGTTAAAAATGAGGAAAAAGGAAAAAATGCACTTAAATCTTTTTAAAAAGACAGTGTATCAGAAGATGCATGACAAAAAAACAAAGAAAATCAGTGAAGGCAATAACTGAGAAGTATTTGTATGAAGTATCTGTGTGATTAATCCCATTGCTATAAATGAGAGCACTCATGATGTTCAGGAACATCTGGATGTTGTGTTGAGGGATATGGTTTAGTGAGAACTATTGGTGATAGGTGGATGGTTGGACTGGATGACCTTATAGATCTTTTCCAACCTTAGTGTTTCTGTGATTCTGTGACTGCAAGTACTGCCAAATGAGACTCGTTCATAAGGCGAAACGATTTACTGTATTTTAGAAGTTGCTTTAGTTGCTCAGTCACACAGCTTTTAAGTGCTATGTTCAGTGCTTTTAAGTGGTGCGTTTTGGACGTTGTAAATATTCTGCTTTGGGCAGATATTTCAGTTATTTATCTACTTACTTGATATGCCTTCTGCCTTTTTCTGGGTTACGTTGAGAAAATAGACTCATCTCAGAAATATTGAGTGATGTACAATCAAGGAAAAAATAATATAATTGAAAAGTACAGTCAAAT
>JAPSGF010000261.1:63337-75581 GCA_035772895.1 Perdix hodgsoniae | reverse complement strand
ATCCTCTCTGAGCCTTCTGTAAGCTAAGCAAAGGCAGTTCCCTCGTGCCACCCAGGAATACTGTGTGCCCTGGGCCCTCCTCAGCCCTGAGACCCTGGATTGGCCCCTAGGCTGAATTATAAAATCTAAAAATGGTGAACCCTGCTGCTCACTTCAGTTTTGCCTGTCCAGGTCAGGAACAAGCCTCAGAAATTACCTCACATTTTAGGTGTATTTCCATGCCCTCATACAGGCGGCTACTCTGTTTTTGAGCCTGTGTTGAGCTACTGGTCATATGTTCTTTTTACAAATAGGTCATTCTTCAACCAATCCTGTGCAGTTCCTGGTATTATCTTCCCCAGAAACAGAATCCAATCTCAAGAGAAGTTTTACTTGCTCTGTCTTTCAGTACAGCTTGAGGATAATTTCAGTCTCTATTAGCTCTATGCAGTAATTACTGTGTCCTTTTACCAGCATGGGGACATAGTTATGTGGCAGACATTGGGATTTTTTTCTGAATAGCTGAACAATCAATGTCAGTAATACAAAGGCTGCTACAAAAGTAGTCCCTCCTATTTTATTACACAATTAATTGAAGCATTATAGGCTATCCCGAGTTACAAAGGACTTATTTGTCCTGATGAGCAGAAAAGCATCTCCTGGCTTTCAGGCATAAAGTCCTAAAGCCTATTCAGATTACACCAAGTTGGCAGGAAGTGTCAGTGTGCTTGGGCTAGCGAAGCCCTTCAGAGGGATCTGGACAGGCTGGAGCCAATGGGATGAGGTTCAGCAAGACCAAATGCCAGGTCCTGCACTTTGGCCACAGCAACCCCAGACAATGCTACAGGCTTGGGGCGGAGTGGCTGGAAGACTATGTAGAGGAAACAGATCTGGGGGTCTTAGTGGTCAGTTGAACATGAGCCAGCAGTGTGCCCTGGTGGCCAAGAAGGCCAGTGGCATCCTGACTTCTATCAGAAATAGTGTAGCCAGGCGGAGCAGAGAAGTCATTATTCCTCTGTACTCAGCACCGGCAAAGGCCGCACCTCGAGTACTGTGTTCAGTTTTGGGCCTCTCACTGCAAGAAAGACATCAAGGCCCTGGAATGTGTCCAGAGAATGGCAGCTAAGCTGGTGAAGGCATCTGGAGCACAGGCCTTATGAGGAACAGCTGAGGAAGCTGGGATTGTTCATTCTAGAGAAGAGGAGGCTCAGGTGAGACATTATTAATCTCTGTAACTACCTGAAGGGAGGTTGTAGTGAGCTGGGGGTCGGCCTCTTCTCTCGTGTAACTAGCCATAGGACTAGAGGGAATGGCCTCAAGTTGTGCCAGGGGAGATTCAGACTGGATATTGGGAAATACTACTTCTCTGAAAGAATTGCCAGGCTCTGGATTGGGCTGCCCAGGGAGGTGGTGGAGTCACCGACCCTGGAGGCGTTGAAGGAATGTTCAGATGTTGTGCTGAGGGACATGGTGTAGTGAAAACTATTGGTGATAGGTTGGACTGGTGATCTTGTAGGTGTTTTCCAGCCTTGGTGATTCTGTGATGCTATGATTTTCAGCCTCAAAGCATGTACTCATCTGCTGAGCATCTATTGTGTTGTACAGATGTCTTGTTCATGGTGGTCGGATGGCTCTTGGTTCAGCTGCCATAACAGTATATTTAGAAAGAGCCAAGAAATTTTCATACAGAATCCGGAATTAATCTCCTTGTAGCATTAGTACTGAAAGAAAAAATCCCTTTCAGTGGAGTTTCATTGAGTGTTTTGCAGAAAAACAAAAAAAAAAAAAGTGCTTTTCCTTGGCTAATGTTTCTATTTGAACAATGAAATACAACTTCTAAAATCAGACTAGCACTTTGTCTTGACCATTGTCACTGTTTTGCCCAGGGACTTCACCAAGAGTGCCTGCGATAAATGCTCAAACACGGGTTGTGGGTCTTTCCTTCTTTCATCACTGGTTGACAGCGACTGGATGTCAAGTTTGGTGAATCTTCAAACTGTATTTAGCTTTAAATTTATGTTTTATTAATAAAAAAATCTATTTTAAAATTGTGAAGACAGCTTTGGTGGAAAAATTTGTGAGACTGGTCACTTCTTTCATGATTGTGGTTAGTTTAAGTGAAGTAGGAATAACAGCAATGATGGCAAATATTCCCTGTGGCATATTTCACGTCAGTAATGTGTAACAGTTTGGCTGTACTTGCTCTGAAGTGGAGATTTCAAAAAAGGGTGTTAAAAAAAAGTCTTCATTTTTGAAACATAGAACGTGTCTGCTTGAGTGAACCACTTTGCATTGTAACTGCAGACCTGCTGCTGCAAAGGTGAATCTGAGAAGAGCTGTCAGCAGGTGCTTGCTGACAGCTTGCCAGTGACAGGGAGAAGGGAAGAGGAAGAAGCACTTGGTTTCTTTACACACCAGAAGCCTTGGTTATTGTCCTGAATTTCAGTGGTCTGAACCAGTGATATTGGCTAGAATCCCATCACCAATCCACCTCTGCTGCAAACTGCTAGAAAGCAGACAAGCTGGAAAGGGAATCTCCTAACATCTGCACCAGCAGCTTATATCAAGTAGCATAGTATTACTGTATTGTTGACTTGCTGTGTCGCCTATTAATGAGAAACTTATTTACCAGGATTATCTGTTTGCACGTGTCATTCTCTAAGAAAACCTTTCTGTCTGTGCCACCTGGCTGACAGTCCAGGCCAGTGTTAGATTTTGCTAACTTGCTAACTAATGGCATCAGGGCTGGCTTGAGTGTTCCACTGTCACCTTCAGCCTCCTGTTCTTGGGAAAGTGCACAGGAGAGGAAGTTGGACACTTCTCCAGTGATTTGAAGAATTTGGGGTGAGGCATCATGCTGAAGTCATATCAGAAAGTTGATGTGGTGCCCCTGCTCTGCCATGCAGACTGGGCAGCCAGGAAGGAGTCTTTCATGGCCTGCTGTCCAAGCAAACCTGCCAGTGTTGGTAGATGAAAAAGTAAAATGCAGGGCATTTCCTGGCAGAACTCTCTCTGACACACCCATGCTGCGAATCCACGCTGCTGTGAGGCATATACCCTAATCCAAGATCCCCGTGCATGCAAAAACTAACAAGTCTTGTCTGCCTCTGTTCTTTCATCAGCATGAAGCTGAATTGCTGATGTTTTGGACAACAAAATAAATTTTCAAGGCCGCTTTGTAAATGTGCATGTGTGTGTTTGTGTAAGGTTACGGCAATGGGGAGGTAAAGGAATAATGCATAGACTGAATACAATTTTAGCAGCGGTATAGATAACAAGAGATATAAGGCAGTGAAGACCTGGCGCTTGAGGAAGCTCCAAAAGAAGAGATCACTGTTTGAAAAATAATGGCTTACAAGCCAAGTTGTCTTCTGTGCTTCTTTGCAAAACGCCGTTGTGTTTTGGCATCTTAGCTTTTCAGAGTTCATGGGGAAACCTTAAAAGCATCTTATTCCTCTTTCTCTGCATGTCAAGTTACACATTAGTAAGTAAAGACAAGTTTTTGCGGAGGGAAAGGTGGAACAAAGTGCTCTCTAGGACTCACTCCTGTGAGTGCTCTGTAGGTGTGCTCCAGGTCACCTCTGGGCTAGCTGATCCCTGTGGTCTCAGCCTTGCAGGGGAGAGCAGGCGTCAGGACTTCCTTCAGAGCTCTCCTGACAGCCAGAGGGCTAAACTTAGATCCTCTGGGGAACGTAGACTGCAGCGGGACGAAGGAAATGGTGTATATTTGGTACTGTTGAAAACAATGGGATTGTTGCCTTGTAAAACCAAATATTTTGTGAATGAAGAGACTGCATGTTTTGGAGTTCCTTTCAAGTGAACTCTCCTGGGAACTGGTAACCAAGCCAGAGCTCGCAGCTATTTCTATTCTCTGCTGAGTATGACCTGTCTGTACAGAGAAAGGTATCTAAGGGAAACGTCAGTGGGCACAGTGATGGTCTTGGTGGTGTGTACAGGTTAAAAATTAAAATGATGTGCTGTGAAGGTTGAGATCCAAAGCAAATGAAATAGTGAGCTCATTTCCTCAGGAAAAAATAAAGAAATTGCCTGTTTCTTGCACTCATGCTCTTAGTTGGTCTAATATGAACTCAAGAGAAATCAGAGGCAATGTGTCCTCTTTTCTGTTGGGCTTTAGGAGTAGACTCATTAAGAGAAAATGCAGGCAGAGCCTGCTGCTGAAAGTGCTGATCTGACCTATATTTAACTCTACGCCACGCTGCCCAGTAGCTGAAAGGCTTTAATGTGTGGTCCAAGCTAATGGCTGTCACTTTTTACATCAGTAAATATAGCAGTAATTAATAGGAGTAATAGCTCATCCTTTATCAGTTGTGTTAATTGTAGCACAAGTTGACTTCAGTGACTTTTACTTTGATGATATATGGTTAAAGGAATAAAAACGTTTTCAGTTATATCAACCCTTTTCTTTATTATATAGCATCTTTGTTAGGAAACAGACTAGACTGAAGTGTTTGGTGTTAAGGATTACCACAAAGAGCAGTTCAGTCTGTCAACTATTGCAGTCTCTGTATAGAATGAGAGAGAAATATGTATGCTGAAAAATTATGTCCTAACAATCTAATTTATCTGGAGGAAAAAACGTAGAGGAGGCTCACAGTGCTGTCTGTGCTCCCAGTTATGCTCAGTGCAGCTTGCAGATGTGTCAAAATTAGAAAGTGCACAATGATCTCTAGAGATCTCTTCCAACTTCTGTGTCCATCTGGCCCAACCTCTGCCAGGCCTATGTCGAGTCAGCTATTCAAGATTTCCAAGGAGGAGATTCCACATCCTCTCTGGGTGGTACGTGCCAGTGCTCTGTTACCTCCACAGTGAAAAACTGTTTCCTGATGTTCAGGCAGCACCTCTTATGTTGCAGTTTGTGCCCAGTGCCTCTTATCCTGGCATGGGGCTCTACTGAAAAGCACTTTTCTCCATCTTCATATCGTGTATCTGTACATACTGAATACAGATACTCTGCTCTCTGTCATGGAATCATAATAATAGAATCATAGAATGGCCTGGGTTGAAAAAGACCACAGTGATGATCTGTTTTCAGCCCCCTGCTTTGTGCAAGGTCACCAGGCTGCCCAGAGCCACATCCAGCCTGGCCTTGAATGCCTCCAGGAATGGGGCATCCACAGCCTCCTTGGGCAACCTGTTCCAGTGCCTCACCACCCTCTGGGTGGAAAAAAAAACAGAAAAAAGAAAAAGAAAAAAAAACCACAAAAAACAAACCCAAAAAACCTAAACTCTAGGATGTTACCCTATGTTCCATTTCTCCCAGCCTTTCCTCAAAGTAGAAATGCTTCAGTGGGAGAGGGGAGCACACCGTGATACCTGGGCAGCCCAGAGCTGGACCCATTGCTCCGTGTGCAGCCACCCATCAGTGGGCAGAAGCAAAGGATCACCTCCTCTGTTCTGCTAACACCACCACTCATTGTGCAGCCCAGAATACCATTGGCCTTCTTTGCCGCAAGGGCACGCTGCTGGTGTATGTTTGAGTACTGGCCTTCTGTCACCCGTTGGAAAGGCCTGGCCTTGCATTTGCATGCGATCTTTCTTTGTATAGCTCTGTGCCAGGAAACAGCTGGAACCAGGAAGGCACAAAAACAGTGAGGTATCATGGCACATTGCACAGCATGCTAGCTCACCTCACCTGAAATATCCCAGCTGAAAAATGTATTTTTAGGTGGTATTTAGTGTTGTAGTCCTTCAGCTCTAGAACCTACCATGGTACTGGGATACACATCAGAAATGATGTTAGATGTGTCTGAGAAGGTGTGTATGGCTGGGCTACAACTGCTGCTGAGGCACTGAATACCAGCTCGCTTTTTGTGCTCTGTTGTGTGGCACTTACTGGGCAGTATCAAGTCAGACTTTATAAGACAGTTGAAAAAAATACAGGAAAATGAGGAATAAAAGCAAAAAAAAGGTCTGTGGTTTGCTTTTTTTTTTCTCTTTCACCCCCACCCCCCCTTTGAGTGGTTTTTGTACTACCACAGTAGCCTGAGATACTTTTGCTATGGATACAAAAGGTCTAGCTATCTTAATTCTTCAGGAACAACCTGTTTGCAGTCTGACTGTGCTAAAATCGTAAAGAGGTATGCTGTTGTTCACCGCTATTGAAAAATCATCACTGTCTGCATAACAAAAACCGTTTACAAAAGCTCCTCATAACCTGGGAGCTGAGGCTGTGCTTTCAGTTGTAGCACAAGCACTTAAGGACATGTGGCTCAGTGGTCTTTAAAAGTTGGACTGGAGGTCCCAAAGCATAATCTGCTGGGTTTTTTGTGGTGTTGTTTTGTTTTAATCTTAGCAGTGTTGCAGCGTAATGGCTGCATCAATCTTACATTTCCTGGAAACAGAAACATCACTTTGGTTGAGCACGGATGCCATTGTATTACTGTCAATTTAAGTACCTGTTGATAAAATGCATTGGAGATACTAGATATACTAGAGAATGATTTGATTTGCTGCGTTGCACTGTTTTATGACCAAGATGTCGCATCACGAATGGCAGGCACATGTGCCTGAGGCAGTTTGTTGCTCCGTAGGGGTAATGGATTCAGTCATTTTTAAAGCTAGTTCCTCTGGTGAGCAAGAAAGCACAAAGCTCACCTGTCATGGGGGCTGAACTTTAAGTCTGGAGTTCCTTTCATTTCTTTAAGCTGTGCACAGCTCAGTGACTTCGTTGTTATTTGGAGATGGCTCTATTTCATCCCTGTGTGGAACAGCAGCATACATTTTTTTCTTTGCTGTTCAGTGAGGGAATAGAAGTGCCCAAGAGAAATTCACAGGAGGCCTCATTTCCCAGCCTTACAAAATTTAAGTCTGAAGGGTCACACCCACAAGAGTTTATTGTCAAACTGTGCTCTACCAATAGAAGAGAATGTTTCCATGGTAACTTTCTAATGAGCCTGCTTGAAAACCTCTCCAAGAACAACTTTTTTTTTCCTTTTTCCCCAGTGGATTAGACGTTTGTGAGGTCACGCAGCTCCTGTGCTGTAGGTGTAGCCTCACCTAATAGTACTGGTCATTTTCACACAGCCCAGTTATTTCCAAGGGCAGAGCCTCAGAAGTCTGCACAGACAGCACCAGAAACCAGGGCAGGGCAGGGCTTCACCTAATTTAAGTCATCCATATCTGAAGTAAACGTTATATTCCTTTATACTCAGTGTAGAGAAATTGTTTCTTGTAGGGTGTTATTCATCTGACCTATTTTAGGTATCAGTCTCAGGCTGAGCTGAATCGTGTCCTAGGAGCACCATTTTCTTTCCATTGGCTATAAAGGGAACTTGGATGACTATACAGCACTGTAGATATCTACATCTGTAAAGAAGACTCTATCCTCAGATGCTTTTGCAATCTAGATGTCTATAAAATATCCTTTTAGGAGAAAGAAAAAGGGTTGAACAGATAATCGTATAATCTAGAAAAAAAATTAGGAAATTAGGAACGTGCAAGTAAGTCTTCAAATATATTATTAATTTGAAAAGAAGGGAAAAGTGAGTGAACTGGAGAAAAGTAATGGGTTAAACACTTGTGAGGATAGCAAATCACTGATGTTACACCATGTACTGGTTTTCCTTTTTTTTTTTTGGTAGAATCACTCTGCAGTTTGTTTCACTTCCCATCACTGTACAAGTTCCAGCCTTGTATTTTAACAGAATGGTACTTGACAGGTACACTTTTTCCTGTTGATGAGGAAAGATGTAGTTATACAACATCTTTTTTTTTTTTTAAAGATGTATTTTAAAAAATAGCTACAACCAAGCAGACAAAAAGCCAACAAAACAAAAGCTTTATTTTTCTTTGTTGGATAGAGTGAAAATAATGAACAAGGTTTCTGGTTTTGGAGAGGGGGTTGCTGCCTGGAGTAGAAGAAGGATCATGCAGCATTTGAATGAAAGTAAAAACAAAAACAAAACACAAACTTCTCTAATTTCTCCGTTTTTTGTCAGTCAGTCCAAAGTTTCTTGAGCAGTTCAAGGCATTCCAAGCCACCGGTACCATTGTAAGCAGTAGTTCTGCCATCCCCCCTTCTGCATGTTCCTACATTCGCTTTGCCTTCAGCTACTGATGCTGAACCGGGATGAAAACAGTTCTCTTTTACCTTAGAAACAGAGGAAGAGCTTGATGTGCATTTAGAAATAAATGGAAGGTGAAAGGTTAAGACTTCTTTTGGTCACAAGACTAACTTAGTATTGACTGAAAGCAGGAATCCAGTTGTGGTGCTTATGTGCTTTGACTATTTTTGGAACTCTTTCATGGTCAGTAGTTGCAATCTTTTAGTACTTTTACTAAGAGTGAGATTTAAATATCATTCTAAATCTATCTGAATATCTAAATATCTCAGTCATTTAGGGAGTGCTAGAACAAGAGTGTATTTTGATCTTTGTTTTCATTAGGGAAGTACTGGGAAACCAAGGGCATTGTCATCCTCTTAATGATTTTAGTTTGGCAGGAAGTCTGGGCCTGCTTCCTGTGAAATCGTTAAAAATAATCCAGCCAATTTGTGTGGGCTGGATGGAGCTTTTCTTCCACACGCTCATAGATGAAACTGTATTTAGATTTGTTGCAGTGACCACCTGCTGCTCACAGAGCAAGCTGTTTGTTACTGGACCCACTGAAAGGAAATTTAGCAATTAGGACGGTAAACATGGATGCTGTTACTCTTCTGGGTATGGAGCTATTTCAGCTTTTGAAGATATTGGTCTTTACTTGTAAACAAAGCTGATTTTCTTCTAGCAAGAAAAAAATAACTTTCCTGTTCATAAAGGCATGTGTTATAAATCCTGCCAGAACTTCTGTCTTTAACAGCTTAGCTGAGTCATTGTCTCTAAAGCTTTATTTTCTAGTGTGCTTTCCCAAATGGAAGCAGATGCATTCAAAGCACCCAAAATGTCATTTCAGATTGGGTCACTGTTCTCTGTTATTCTTCTATTTGACCCAGAGTTCAGCTGCATGACTTGGTCCATGTTGATGACACGCTTAACAAATAACTGCCCATTTCTGCAATGCTGGAGTTTGCCCAGAAGTTAGCACCTCTCACTTCTGGATTGCTAGCTCAAAACGTGTTGTGAGTTGATCTAAGTTTCAATCAGTGTGACATAACTTTCTTCTTAAAGCGTTTCAGCTTGTAAACTCTTTTCATTTTTTTCTTTTTTCTTAAATTAAGATGCTTTCAGAACCCTCATTTGTGAGCTGAAGAAAGTGAATATAAAATCTAGTAATCTGTTCTGAGATATTTTGAAACTTAAATGATGTAACTGAAGATTTACCCTTCCTGGAAAACTTTTTTTTTTTTTTTTTTGCCTCAGAACATGGAGTGAGGTTTTTGTACTCTCTAAAGCCACCAGTATCACACGTCAGCGTGCAGAACATCAGATGGAGCACAGCTTTGCTGTGGATTCTCTTTGTAGAGGAAACAAAGTGGGAAGAAAGGAAACCTCCAAAATTTCAAATGTGTAAAATCTCAGAGAGGTGGGTGCATAGGAAGTCTGAAGTGGCTTCCTGAAACAGGGGCCCAGAGACTTGCCTCAGAACTGTAGTATTGCTGCAAACAGGAACGACTTCTGTGCCAAAGGCTGTTAAATGTGGTCTGTGTTGGAATGCTAGCTGTGATGCTACAGATTAGCACATGCTGGGAGTTCTGGGAGGGGGACTAGAGAAGTTGTACAGGGCCATGCCACTGGTGGGGTTCCCTCAGTGAGTACCCTAAAATTGCTTGCACACTTAGGGTGGATCCAAAGCGTAAGGATCCCAGACAACTTCAGGCTGGAAAGTGTCTTGTACTCATGGTATCATACTGCACCCAGTCAAATAAAGCTTTCTGAAAGCTTATTAGTTTTATAAGCACTTTTTTTTTTTTCAGTAAGATTTTTTCTTCTGACTTTGACTAAATACTACCAATATGATGGGGACAGAAGCACTGCACAAACTGATAATACAGGAGCAATCTATTTTGATTCCATGTAAATGGTGTCAGTATATATTATAGTTCGCATACATGCACAGACTGATCTAAATCCAAGTTGCACAATGCTTCCCTGAGGTTCTTGATTTCTAATGACTTTGCTTGCATAAGTGTCACCATCTGTAAGTAGCTGATGTGACTTTATATTGAAGGAATTGATTGCATTTAGAAATCTGAGACCTTACATTTTCTTGTGATATTGTATGATACTGTCACTCCAAATTTCAGTAGACATTTGCAGATTCTGAAACAAGGAGCTACAGAATCCACACTGTTTACCCAATGAGGCTAAATCCCTCGGTTCCATCACAGGAAATCAAAACAAAATAAGTAATTTCTGCAGTTGGGTAGATTGCAAGTTTTTCAGCTTTTATTGCAGCTCTCCTTAAAACCTCTGTATCTTAAGGTGTATTTCAGAATATAATTTATTAAAGCTGAGCACATTAGAAACCTCTCATTTTGGGTTGAAGGGATGATCCAAGTATTTAGATAATAGCTATATCTGCAGTTCTGTTCTGGGAGTCCGAATCCTCCTGTGTCTGACCGCAGCCAAATCTGGTGACAGTTGAAGGAGCTGTGATAGGGACAGTTTGGAATTGCTTTTTGAAAGTTTCCAAAGCTTTCAAATTCTAGACTTCAGATTTCTGTACTTCTAAATTGTTGTGTCTACATCCTGGCCTGAATCCAGGGATCCTGATACAAACAGGTTTCTTCAGAAAAGTGTCAAAAGATTAGAAGTCAATCCTTCTTTCAGAGACCAGAAAAATTGTTAGTCTTACCCTCCTTTCCCTTACTGTTTTCTTGGGGTGAAAGTGGCCTTAGGAAGCACTCAGGGATCTCCCTCCCAGTGAGTGTTTAGCCCAGTGGGAAGGATGTGCCACCTATGGGACTGTGCTGTATGGCAGGGTTGTCACCGTGGGCATGACTGGTGTTCATCTGTAGTGTATGTTCCCCCACCACTTTGCTGCGTGGCTAAATGATGGATGTGGTCTCCTTGCACCTCCCTGCACAGATGTTTCCTATGTGGGGATGTGGTATTAGGATACCCAGGCGACAAGAAATAGGTGACTAGAAATAGGCGACAACATGGCAGATGTTCCCCACTACTTTCAAAAGGGAAAGCAGTCTCTTAGTTCTGTTCTTCACAGAATCACAGAATGGCCAGGGTTGGAAGGAGCCTCAAGGATCACAAAGCTCCAACTCTCCTGCCACATGCAGGGCCACCAACCTCCCCATTTAATGCTAGACCAGGCTGCCCAGGGCCCCATCCAGTCTGGCCTTGAACACCTCCAGGGATGGATGGGGCATCCACAACCTCTCTGGGCAGCTGTTCCAGTACCTCACCACTCTCTTTGTAAAGAATTTACCCCCGATGTCCCACCTAAATCTCCCCTCCCTCAACTTAAAACCATTTTCCCTTGTCCTGCAGTTACCCACCCTTTCAAAGAGTTGATTTCCCTCTCCTCTGTAGGCTCCCTTTAGGTATTGAAATGCTGCAATGAGCTCATCCCGCAGCCTTCTTTTCTGCAGGCTGAACAAGCCCAGCTCCCTCAGCCTGTCTTCATAGGGGAGGTGCTCCAGTCCCCTGATCATCTTCGTGGCCCTCCTCTGGACCCTCTCCAACAACTCCCTGTCTTCCAGACAGTGATAATGTGTTTCTTGTGTTCTTCTCCTGCTTCAATTATTTCTCTGGTGTGCTGTAAGTGAAACATCTTGGATTGCTCCACACACTGCAAGGCAATTGCAGGAGTGGTGAAAAGGGCTGAAAAGTGTTCCCCCAGGCACAGAGGAGGATGAACCAAGCCCTATACTGGAGTAGTTTGTAGGTCAGAGTACCAGATTATTGCTGGGGACGTTTTACTGAACAAGGAAGTATGGATTTTTGCCAGTTAATCCATGTTCTAATTTCTTCCTGGTACAAAACCCCTGTGAATTGCTGTGAAGTGCTAAGTGTTGTCTCCTTACAAAAAGTACTGAGTTCTTTTCTCAAAGTAACTACCATGGCTGATTGCTATGTGAATGGACGCAGATCTAGTGTAAGTGTTGAAAACTATGCTCCACAATGCAAAACAACCACATTGTTTGCATTTAGTTCTTGCTGAAGACAGTGTCATGACAATATGGGGGGAAAAACCACATTGTTTTGGAGAAAGGGTATTATGAAACGGTATTCAGAAGGTTATGCAAGTTGTTTCTCTTAGCACTTGTAAATCTTTCTTTGTGTCTTTGGCCTTTCCTGGCATCAGCTATGCTTTTACCACTGGAATGCCACAAAGTCCATGAGTGTTTTGA
>JAPSGF010000261.1:25530-40435 GCA_035772895.1 Perdix hodgsoniae | reverse complement strand
TTTATTTAATGTAAGATTCCATGGACCTCATTAAGAACAGTGCCTCAGTAATACTAGTGCCAAAGCTTTTTCCTCATTCTTTTATTTCACATCAGAGACAAAGGATTTTACTGGTGATTACTAAAGCTTTCATGCTGGAGAGTTCTTCCAGGCTGAGAATAATATTTGTGGTTATGTATTCAGTATAGGCCTGGTGTACATTCCTACACTTGAGAATAATCATACTTAATTTATAAAAAAATCTTGTTATTTATTAATTTTAGAAGAAGCTGATACTTTTCTGGTTTGTGGAAAAACTTGATCATCCGTGCATTGTTCTTGAGATCCAGGATTGGCATTTCCTTTGTCACAGAAAGCTATGGCCTGGTTTTGTGGTTGGGAATGAAGATGTGTTCTACCTCTCTGATACTGCTTTTGTTTAAGGGAGAAAATGCTAGAATGATATGAGGGCTCATTAACGAGAGATCTTTCCTGGCAATGAAATGCATGCGATGAGGATCCTCCAGGGTTTTTAACTGTAGAGAATGTAAGATAGAGGAAGAAAAGGAGGTTCCACACTTAGTCTCATCAGCAGTTGTCAGAAAAAGTCTTTTGCTGCAGCTTTCCTTCACCCTTCTCCAAGGAAGCATGTTGGCTGGAGTTTTCCAAATTGTTTTTGAAGGGAGGGGAGAGAAAGAGTTGTTTTCAGCTTTGACCTTTTAAGGCAAAGATAATCTAGAACAAGGCATAAAGCAATATTGCTCAAAGTCGTTCTATGAAGCCAAATATTCAGAAGTTAGGAATGCCAGTTATATTTTTAATTGTTTTATATTTTGCTGTCTTGCTTGTGCTCATTATTATTTCCAATTACAGAGAACTTAAAATCTTTGTTACAGTTCTCCCTATTTCTGGAAACAGGTGGTACTGCTTAATTTGAAATGAAAACTTTCTTTTTTTTTCTATCACTTCCTTCTAGAAAAATGATTAATTTATATCAAAATATTCTAAGCATAAAGAAAAATCCTCCAGTATTATAGCCTAGTTTTCACTTATTAGTAAAAGGTACACAGATTGTGATGGGAAGTAGCTGCTGTTGTATGTTGGAAGAATGGAAAGAAATACTGGTATCTTTGGCTTTGTTTTGGTGAAATTTATATGCCCATTCTTAGCCTAACATCTTTCATTTGAGTATCTGTAAAGCCATATAGCTTTTGTGATGCGTCTCCTACCATATTCTGACTTCTGGGTCTTAGAGGAAAATCATCTCCCTTCTTCAGCACTATGATTTGAGTACAAACTTATGTCCAGAAAGTGTTTTATCAGTGTATAATATAGTAGCTGCCTACAGCTCAGTTTAATTCTTTCTGCTTGTGTTGTACATGTTCTATGTATGAAATAAAATGCCAGTTTCTAGCTCTTCCTGAATAGTAACTTTGGCTAGACCTAAACTCAAGCCTAGCAATTCAGGAAAGACACGCCACAGTCTGTAACATATATAAGTCTGAGGAATTTGCTTCCACCCTCCTTGATGAAATAACTTATCTTGCTCCCTCTGTCAAGCTGCTGATATATTGCACGCCTACGGTGAAATATTGCTCTTAATTATCCAGTCCAGAGGTGTTTGGAAACTGTACTAGATGAAATGATAAGGAGAATCAAACCAAAATGCATTTTCCTTGGGAGCTGTAAGCATTTATTTTAACGTCCATGTTGATAGGAACTTCACTCTGCAGAAATGTTGACTGCTACAGAGGTGATTAAATCAAGCAGGGTTTTTTTTTGTGTGTCCCAGCTGAAGATTAATTTTTCTTCCTGTAGAACTGGTTATGCTTAGGTTTTGTGCCCCATATCTTCAAAGGGCTTAGATGGATCTTACAATTAGAAAGTTCAGCATGCTGTCTTTTTTAATTGCATGTGCTTTATTGATAAATCTTCCCCAAATTGGAGGCATTCAAAATCCTGATCCCTTTTTGACAATGAAATCATGTTTTGTTTTACGCAGTGGGATTTTTTGAAATGTGAGTGGCATTCTTAGAAGGAATAAAGATTTCATATGGAAGTTTTCAGAGAGTCCTTGAACATGCTTTTTAAATAAAGGAAAACCCCATTGCTGATTTCAGTTTTGAATGAAGACGTACGCCTTCCATACTTCCATCTTCCTCAACTGTTTTCAGGAATTATGTGGTAACTCTTCAGAGTATTTCTTACATCTGTCATTTAGTTGAGTAGTCATTTCCACTCAGCAAAGTTTTAAATTTGTAAATTAAGTTTGTGGAAAAAAAGTAGTTTAATCCATATTTAAAGTATTTGTTTCTGGACTGGGGAATGTGTGAAGGCCCTGTTACCATTTTCTTGGGGTGCAATGAGGTGTTTTGCCATGAGTTCACAGCTAGACACTGGTGTAGCAGTTATCACTGCACATAGTCTAACCTGTAGCATAAATCCCTTTCCTTGTTAGCACAGCAAACTTCAGAAGCACAGACAAAACAAAAAGTTTTTGTGGTGAACTTGTCCTGAAGAGGCAGCGTAAGCATAGTCTTAGAAATGGGGTTTACTGCATTTTCTTGATGGGTGTAGAATCATAGAATGGCTTGGGTTGGAAGGCACTTTGAAGACTATCTAGTGTAACTCCCTAAACATCTCTGCTTCTGGAGGTGTTACATCTTAGAGCCATTGCAGAAGTGAGTGTAATGTGAGACTGTTAACTGGTTTCCAGTGACCACGTTTTGTGGTCATTTCTTTGTCAACATTAATCAGAAATTGTTGGCAATATTATAATTTTTGTATGAGGAGAGGCCATGGTGTTATCACAATTTAAACCATTGTTTCAAGTGTATTTCTTATTTTTTTTTTAACTTGGCACGTACCACCTCCTTAGTTGTTCTCTGAAGAGTGTAACCTTCCACAGATTTCTGATTGCTATGCCCTATAGTGCAACAAAGCCAGCTAAAATGGTTTGGTGTGAACTACTGACAATGAAGGCAAAAATGAAGCTAAAAAGTGATCTCGGAAAGCAGTAGTGGAACTCTCTGTGAAAGAGGCTGAAGAGCAAGAGTGTGCTGGGAAGCGAGAAGCAAAGATCTTGCGTGCAAATTTGTCATTGTACTGAAACTTTTATGTAGTGAAAGATTGACGGCATGTGTTTCCAAGGCCTTTTAAAGGACATAGAGTGTTTGTGTAGGCACCGTAAGTATGTAGTTTGAAATAGTTTTCCCTCTGAGATGATGATGTGATGGATAAGGGGACCATGTGATAGGAAAATCAGGCAGGAGTTCATCTGTCCCAGTTTTTAATTTTATTCTGCAGGGTCAATCCTCAAAGACCACGACAAACGTGGAGATTAAGAGCGGATTTCCTCTGTCCCACAGGCACATGAGATTTCATTGCCCACAGAGGTACTTTTTGCCATTACTCTGCTAATGTATTTTTTTCTCGCAGTGGTTTAGCATGTGTTCAACTTGACAAGGAAATTTCGGTCAAATATTTCTGAGCATCCTATTGCTTTGTCTAACCAGGGACATAAGGATATCTTAAGAGTATCAGGACAAAATTTTGTCAGTACAGTTGTGTTTTATGTCATTTAAAGCAGGATAAAGTAAGCCTGTCAGGACCGTATCAGTAGAGGTGTTTTGAATGCTGCTTAGCATGAAATAACAAAGCAAGGTATTACAAAAACAGTGTGGAACTGTATGTAGGCAATTTTGTGTTCAAATAAATTCAAATCCACAATTTACAACCCTGGACAATTTAGAAGTAGGTATGTAAGAGAGGTGTATGTGTGGATTGCTCCTGTTCTGGAATCCAATAGTTGAAAAGTATGGTCAGCCTAATAAGTGAGCTCAGGAGTGATGATAACTATTCAATTTCTGTTTCATCTAGGTTTTTCCTCTTTTCTGGAAACCAAGGCAGTCAGCCTGGTCTGGTATGCCAGCTCTTTATATCTAAAATCTTCACAGGATAGAAATTTACCAAAAAGATTGAGGTACTCATATAGTGGTGATCTGCTCACATGTAGTGGTAATGAAAGCTGTTGAATGGCTTGGGTGAAAGTAAACGTGTGCAAGCCAAGTACATAAGGCATATAATGCCTCTGGGTAATGCATTTTTGTAGGGCATTTTTCAAGGCAAGATAGCTTATGGGGTTTTGTAGTTGCCATCGTAAGCTTGTTGCTCGTGGCAGAGCTGTTGTAATTTGTGCCGTGTCTGTGGATAACATCAGTGTTAAAAAAAAAAAGCTAGAGGCACAGATACTTTTAACTCTTTTCCACCTCAGATAGGCACACATCTGTTTCAGTTCAAAATTTCTTTTCATGTAATTGTGTTTAGGCAGATAAAAGTTTTATTCTCTGCCAAAAATTGTGTGGACCTTGTTGACAGTCATTTTTTTTCCTGCGCTTTGGAAGATGAAATGTTTCCATCGTTAGATCAACTTGAAAGTTACCATCAATTCCTATAAGTGTTCCCAGCCACCAAGTCTCAGGCATCATGTGACTGAATCTTGGCTCCAGCAGAATCAGCAACACTCATTCCATCTTTGGATCAACTTCTAGAATTTTTCTGTAGACCAATTCCTGATGTTGCCAACCCAAACGGTAAATGAAAACTCACAATTCATAGCCTGTTAGGGTAAAGAAAAACTAGAGTGAGAGCAGTGCTGGCTCATAGTTTCCTGGCCTAAAACCAACCATTTTTTTCTGAACTGTCCTCACTGATGATAGGCAGATTTACTGGTCCCCTCCAATCCCATTTGGCAAAGTTATTAACAAACCAATTTCAAGTGCTTTCTTGATCTGAAGACCAACTGTGTGTAGTAAGTAAAAATCCTTTTCACCAAACTGTTGTCATTATTTACACAAAAAGTCAGATTTAGGAAAAAAAAAAATATCTGATCATTAATAAAACCATAACGATGTGCTCATTTACATTAAGCAATCAATACCAGCTTCAATGGATCATTAAAAAAACTCCTCGTTTTTTGTGAAATCACTGTCATTATTTTTAAAACAATGCAACTAGGCCCTTACATGTGGTATTTGAATATTTTTGTTGATCTGAATTAAAAGAATGTTTTCTCTGAAGCATAATTGTTGTCTTCAGTGGTGTAGTATCCTTAAGTGCTGTAGCTGAAACATGCGATTATACTGCACAAGAGTTGCAACAAAGTTTTGATTATTAGTGATGAACAGTTATAGAGTTAAAACAGGTTGGCTGACTCTTACACTGCATCTGCATTCTTTTTCTTAAGATCCAGAAAAATAATTTGTGCTAGGCTATAATGTACCAAAGTAAACTGGTGAAATGAGCTAGCAGATTTGTTTTTGGTGCTGAAGGCAAAGTAGTCAGCCAGACATAGTTATGTAGGGTGGGCTGTAAGCATTACCTGGGAAAGAGAGCAGAGGTGAGATGTATGTTCAAGCACCACTTCTAAGTGCAGGACAGGTGCACCCCTGAGAGTAAGAAATTAGGCTAAGTTGGCAGAAGACACATATGAGCAGGGAGCTAATGGAAGAACTCAAGTGGAAGATGATCTACAGAATGTGGAAGGGACTGGCCACTTGGGAGGAACATAGGAATATTGTCAGAGCATGCAGAGATGAGATGAGGAAGACTAAAGCCCACTTAGAAGTAAACCTGGTGAGGGAGATAAGAACAATAAGAAAGGCTTCTTTAAGTTTATCAAAGGCAAAATGAAGTCTAGGGAAAATGTGGACGTGCTTCTGAATGAGCTGGGTGCTCTGGTAATGCGGGGCACTGAGAAGGTAGACTTGCTGAATGCTTGCTTTGCTTCAGTTTTTTTTTTTTTTTTACTGTTGAGGAATTCCAGCACTTGGAGATCAATAAATTCATTGAAAGACTGTGGCCTAATTAGCACGGCGTGAGTTCCATCTCTTCTTTCTGTATTTACTATGATGTGCCCAGTGTTAAGCTTGCAGGGCCCTCCGTCCTACCCCCATTTCCTGTGGATAAGTGGCACTGTATGACCTACTGTCACCACCTCACCTCCTTCAGTGACCTTCCCTTCCCAGCTGCTCTGTAAGCCCACAGGAATTGCTTGGTGGATTGGTGGCTCCTCTCAGGGTGCATCAGTGTTTGCCGTCATGTTACTGAGGCAGGAATAAAATCTTGTGAAGTGCAGCTTCCTAAGGAGGGAAAATGGAAAAAGAAGGTCCTCATCTTTCCTCCCATGTATCTAGGGCATGTGGGAATGGCTCAGAGCTGCATGAGGGGGGATTTAGACTGGATGTTAAGAAAAAGTTCTTATTGAGAGGGTAGTTAGGCACTGGAACAAGTTCCTAGTGAGGTGATTGATGCCCTGTGCCTGTCTGCCTTTAGGAGGGAATGGCATTTGGATAATGCTCTTAATGACTTAATTTTGGGTATGCCACAAAATCTGTTCTAACAGACTACCATCAGAAAGGCATCAGTTTCTGTACAGACGTGACTTAAAAAAGAACAGGTAATCACTGAAGAATGAAGTGGTTGGGCTGGAAGCCACCTCCAGGGTCAGCTCTGCTGGCTGAATGCGGGTCTAACTAACTTTGGAGTTCAGCTGGCCTGCTTAGGGTTGTGTGCTGTAGGGCTTTGAAAGTCTCCAAAAATGGGCATTCCTCAGCTGATCCAGTGCTCAGCTACTTGTGCTATAAAGTTTTCTTCGAGTTGGAATAAGAATAGTGCATATAAAATGGTCATGAATAAATTTAGATAAGAAATGACATCACATCAGTGATGTTCTGGAAGAATGCTCTGATGGGATTCGTGGGAGGAAAGCTATCCACCTGAGGCCAAGATGCAAGTTGGTCTGATTTTTAAGTGATAATACGATATAAATGTCTCCAGTGGCAAAAGACTTGACTCACTGATCCATTTCAGATATGAAATTGTGATGTTTTCACTGGTGATGGCTGTTGAATTTGCTGCTTGCACTTGAAACGGTCACTTTCCTGCTGCTTTGCTGCTCATAAAGAATTGTAAGAGAAACGAATTTCTTCCCGTGCTGTATGTCTGTATTTCTGCAGGCAATAGGAGTAATCTTCCTTCTTGAATTAATGAAGCAAGTCTCTCCTGAGAAATTCAGGAACAGACTGGGCACAGCAATAGGCCTTATTGTTTAATGCACCAGAGGCACAATATTATTTGCAATTACTCATTTTATGCCTTTTCTGGATACAGAGGATGCCTGATACTCTTGGTCTATTTACTCAATAGCTTCTTCAGGTAATTAATTCTCACATACACATATCTAATGAAATCAGTATTTTACCTCACTCATTTTTTTATACATTTATCAGAGGACATTTCTGCTACCTTGCACCTTTCTAGAAATGAAGTCCCAACCAGCTCTGCTGAAGTCCAGCTGTGCTTTCCTTCTGAATGCTGATTTAAGATGGATGTCTAAGATGGCAGTTGGATCACGAAATTGATTTAAGCCATCCCATGTGCTGTGGGATGGACTGAAACTGTGCTCGTTGTGTGAAACTTGAGTGAGTTTGTGAAAGTCTGAATGGATGGAAGACTTACTGAGGGAGAGGAGGAAGAGGCAGTGGGAAAGGGCAGCAGTCCCACACTAACATCCCTTTCAGCCTGTGGTGCTGTGCCCATTTCTGCTCTCTGCTGGATGTCTGGCTGTGCAGTCAGACATTCGTGTGTACACAGTGTGAAGTTATCTCTTACTCAAAGGCTCACTCTTCAAAGCGAGGACTGTGAATTACTACTGTAGGTTTCAAGGAATAAATGTAATGATCTTATATGAAACACTAGCTCTAGTGTGAAATGGAAATTTCTATTCTTTTCATTATGATCAAATGTACACTACATTTTAAACAAGGTTGTTTGAGGGAAGGAATTATATTATTAATAATTATATTAATTATAAGTGGTTGCAGAAAATGTAAAAATTCAGCTAATGAGTTTGTTTGCAATTTTCAGTATTGACTATTGCCATAAAAATCAATGATTTTAAATATTAAACGTGGCAATTACACTTTGGACTGCATTTCATTTTAACTTAGTCTGCTTGAATAATTTTTCTTATAGTATTGAATTACCACCAGTTCACTTTTTAAATAGGTTATTGAGTTTTTGGAGATATATGAACAGCTCATAACTTTATTGTGGCATATGCTATAGATACATTTCCTCAGAAATGGATTTAGAAATTGTGATATGTAGTCAAGATGCTTTTTGTGGCTTGCAAAGGAGTGGTGTGCTTGAGATAATTCTTTACTGGATGAGTTGCCTGAATTGGTTGCATGAGAAGCTGGGAAATTAGATAAAATACCTTGAACGTTAGAAGATAAACTTTTTTTCTTTTTCAACCAGGGTTTGGCTGTTCTCAGTGAACTTAAAAATTTGTAGTAAGTGCTAATACTTTGGAAAAATAACTTGCTTAACTCAGGGGTTTGAGAACTTGGATTAGATGTGTTCACTTAAATATTATTGTCTATATAAACTCTTACACAGTTCTTTTACAGAAGTGTCTCAGTGCCTTTGAGCAGCATATTAAATGCACATTAATATTGCAGCAGTAGTTGTGCCAGAGCAATAAGGATCTCTATTCTATGTAATGAAGAGGCAAAAATGCAACAACACTGTAGCAGTGCTTAAGTTTGGGCCAGGCATAAGGAGGCTGTTTTTTTTTTTGTTTGCTTGTTTGTTTAATGAACTTCAAAGCATCAGTTATAAACCTGCAGAAGTGTATTCAACCAAGCCACTCAGCAGGAGAGTTTTGTGAGAGGTATGTATGAGTTGAGAGGTTAGGAAAATGCATTATTTTTGCCTAATTTCTGCCTCCAGAACTTTACTAGAGAAAATAAAGGAAACATCATTTAGGGAAAACATTGGTTTTCACACAAAAACATCAGTTTACTATAGAAAATACATTTTGGATTCTTTTATATTGTCCCCGTCTTTTCTAATCAAGGAAACAGAAAATCGGTTTTCTCACTCACTGATAATGAAGTGTATCTTGAAATGGGCTTTTCTTCAACCTAAGTGTCTGTTCCACCTCAGAGTCATCAAGAAAGAAAATTTCTGTCCCCTGAAAACATCAAATGTTAGTTCATAGAAGGTTAACCCTTAGCAATAGGCATGTTACGAAGACTTTGTCACCACCACAATGGGAAGCTGGAGACAAACGTACTGTGAACATCCCATTCAGTGGATGTTTTCAGAATGATGGCTCACTATCTCTTGCCCCTATTTCACTTCAGTGACTGTTAACTGTAACCTGGGCCTTCAGATGTTCCAGAGGCATGAACAACATGGACACTATTGTCTGTCATTGTCTTTTTCAGTCCCAATCACTGTACTGTACATTCAGACACAGGGACTTGAACAAAAATTGGGTGCTAAAGGGGATTCCTGTAGACTCATTTCAATAGAAAGAAAAATGTTTGACATCTGCTTTTTTTCTTTTCTGTCAAGCTTTCGTATTTCATGGCTAAAACTATTCAGAATTTTTGTTTTGACTTTTCATGTGAAGTTCATTGTGGTTTTGACCTATTTTCCAATCTGCTTTTTAGAATCACAAATGTAGGCCATTAAAGTTGGTGAAACGGGGATTTGCTCATTGGAAAAAAAAATACAGTGTTGGGAATGATGATGGGGGGGTGCAGTGAGATAAGCGTCAGGAAGGGATGCCATTCAGAGGGACCTCAACAGGCTTGAAAGGTGGTCCTGGGTGAACCTAATGAGGTTCAACACAGCAAAATGCAAGGTTTTGTGCTTGGGCTGGCATCCATACAGACTGGAAGGAGCGGTCCTTGAGAGCAGCCCTGCAGAGAAAGACTTGGTCCTGATAAAGCTTAACATGAGCCAGCAGGGTGCTCTTGAAGCTTGGAAAGCAAATGGTATCCTGGGCTCCATCAGAAGAGGGGTGGCCAGCAGGGACAGGAAGGTGATCGTCCCTCTCTACTCTGCTCTTGTGAGGCCCCATCTGGTGTACTGTGTCCAGGTCTGGAGCCGCCAGTACAAAAAAGACAGGGAGCTGTTGGAGAGGGGCCAGAGGAGGGTCACAAAGATGATCTGGGGACTGGAGCACCTCCCCTACGAAGACAGGCTGAGGGAACTTGCCTTGTTCAGCCTGGAGAAGAGAAGGCTGCGGGGTGAGCTCATTGCAGCCTTCCAGTACCTAAAGGGAGCCTACAAACAGGAGGGGAGTCAGCTCTTTGAAAGGGTAGATGACAGCAGGACAAGGGTAAATGGTTTGAAGTTGAGGGAGGGAAGATTGAGGTTGGATGTCAAGGGCAGTTCTTTCCTATGAGAGTGGTGAGGTGCTGGAACAGCACTAAGTTAATACTTTTGTCCATGCTGACTTACACAGATCTTGCAAGGCATCTTCTGTAATAACTTTTTGATTGTTTACCATTCCCTATTCATGGTGCCTGAACATACAGCTAGATGTATCAAAGGGACATTCTTCCCAAAGGCTGACCAATTAAACGCTGTTTTGAATCATACAGCTATGGTATAGCTACTACAGGACTGATATTTGCTGTCTTTATATTGGTCACAAAATTGGACGTACATTCCCTTACACTGATAATAGACAAGTAGAAAGTAGGCTAGTTACCCTAGAGAAGTAGGCTGTTTGATAGTGTGTGTGGAATACATGCCTAGTTTTTTTCCCTTCTTCAGTGTTACTTCAGGGCCTCATTTGTGTAGCTACTTGTCTTACAACCCAGCTGGTTAGGATAGATTCACTCTTTCCTATGCAGACCCTTTGGCATGCTGTTGTGGTTGCAGAATTAATTAGGCTCAGAAGCTTTGCCTACATAAAGGGTAATGGGGAGTGTTACAAAATGAGCCATTACTAAATGTCCTTGACAAATGTAACTGTTTTGTTTCTTAAGTATTTATTTTGCTTGAGGGGTTTCTACTTCTCCAATCATCTCGCTTCACCGTGGGCAATTAGGAAGAAAAGGATGCAAAAGCAAGCAAGAATCAGTCCCACCCCAGCTATGTCTCAATCTGAACCAGACCCTTTTGAACTTATTTGTACATCATTAACTCTTTCCTGACTCAGTACTAGTAGAAGTTGGATAGTGTGGATCATGCATATTACAACCTTCATGCTTGGCTGATGGGATGGGCTCTAATATGCTTTCTAAGTTGTGATTGAAGCCTGAGATAAAAATTTCCTTTGGTTTCTTGGTATGAGAATCCACAAGAGGCCAGCTCTAAGCATGGCAACAACTTTGTTCCTTTCTGGGGAAACCAGAGCTAAGACCCAGGCTGTCAGTTGGGTACTTGGGCGCTGTGGTCTGAGAGTGCTTTTCCGTCTTTGCCAGACTCCTAACGTTTGTTTTCTCCCTCCTGAAAATAACATAATAGTTATTTTAAAAAGATGTTATTCATTCAGCTGAAGTCTAAACCATAGTGAACCAGAATACAATAAAATACAAAAGCGTGATTAATTAATTTTTCTCACAATTGTTCACACTACTTATAAAGATGTAACAGCCCAGCAAGAAAACGTTCGGTAAACAAAGTCCCCCAGCAGGGCTGGGGACTTTTCAGAAGAGGTTTACAGGGTTGTGGTTTCTTTGTAATTTGCTGATACTCTTAAATATGATAAAACTATGAGATCAAAGTAGTACAGGTTCCCACAGGCTACGCACACAATGTATTGTAATATAGGTAGGAGTATATTCAGGACAAAAGGTCTTGTGTGCCCTTTGAACACTAGATGTAGATGGGATAGTATACATTCTGGAATCATCTTGCTTTCCCCAGGGTAAATGGAGAAATCCCCTGTAGCTATCACACCAGCATTGTATGTGTTGTAGTAATGAACCTGGTTTTATTTATGGTTTTTAAGGAAATGCAAATGAAGGTACGACTTTTAAATGATTATTTACAGAATAGGAGTTTGAATTCAAAATGCTGTCTGAAGAGTAGAAGTACTGAAATAGTTAGGAGTAAGATCTATAATGGCAGCATGGTCATTATGTCTTAGTGATACACAGCATGAGGCAAACTGTAATAATTTCTAATGATTTTTTTTTGATTGATATATGAGGCCCTGCTTTAGTAAGTTTAGAGTAATTTTTGTGTAAGGGATAGATTACAAAATCCATGTGAACTGAATTCAGTTACCAGCTTTTAAAATGCTTTGTGCCTCTGTGTACTGCAACATAAGAATATTGATTTTTACCTTTGTAGAATATTTTTTTATTTTAAAACAATAAGACTTTTTTCTTCGAACCTAATAGAAAGAAGCATTCTGCATTGCAGAACTGTACATTTATATTTGTTCTTGTCTTCATGCATGAGCAGTATTGTGCAGGTGTGTTAAGCACAGTGTTTCCAGATTAAACCCTAATTTAAGAAGACAATGCTAGGACTAACAGAGACAAAGGATGTGGCCTGGTGGTTAACTAGACTATACATGGGCACTGTACCAACAGTGACCTGTGGCTTTATATACAATATATTTTTGTATTTTTTTTATGTGTTCACACTCAAATTGAACTCTGAACCTGGGAAAGATGAGGCTCAAGGCCTCACTGTATCCTAAATACAGTGGGAGCTGATGAAGAACCTCACTAAGCAGGCCCCTGTCTCATTAATTTTATATTTCTCGTTGCTTAGTTATTTAATGATTTCATATTTTCATATTATATATTTTATTTCATATCTGCAATATATTAATAGCGTATCACTTTCTGTATCTGCTTGGCATTTTTCTAACAGATGCTTCACTTGTTCTACCATCTTTTTTTTCCCCTGTCATTTTAAGAGTAGTGTTTTTTTTTTAATATTTACAAAAAATATTTTTAAAGGCGGCATGGGTCTTATTTGGGCTTTCCCTGACTACGCTTGCTTTCCTGTTCCTTCACTCAGGTCTCCTGTGCTCCCAACCTGTTACTAGAAACGTTCAGTATCCCATGCTTTGCTCATGAGCCCTCACTGACATCACAGTTTTGGTGGCTTAGGTTCCTTTTCCAACCCTAGTAGGAACTGGATGCTGTTGTAATAAGCGCTGCTATTTCAGAGGAACATCCGAGTTTCTTGTTCTCTCAGAGGACTACAGTGAGATGCAGCATGATCTTCTGGGTAGGTTACTAACTCCTAACTTAAGAGACTACAGAAGTTGAATGACATGTAGATAAAACGGAAGTTGCCTGATTTCATTAGTAATTGGAAGTGAATGTAAGGTAGTGAAAGGTTAAAAACCTGTGCATTTGAGATAAAATTACTGACTGTGTAAGGTGTCTCATGTTTTGTGAAAAGGATCCATGTTTTGTGAAAAGGATCTTTGTTACATGGAGGATCTATAAACCAAGCTTATGCAGTACTAGTCATTTTAGCAAAACAATGTGTACTCACAACAAAGCTTTTTTTTTTCTTCCATGACTATTAGACTACATGGCTTGTCCATGAAAAGTAACCTGAGAAGTTCTTGCTCCTTTTCGTTTTTGCGTGTATTGCCTGGGAAAAAAGCTGATACTTTATTAGCTGTAAAGAGGATGGATCCCAAAGACCACCATGTCTCAAATTCCTCACAAATTTCAGAAACTTGGCAGGAATGAACAAGGCCTATTGTTTTACTCCTTTTTTTTTTCTTTTTTTCAAGCTTTCAATTAAATATGATAGCAGAAGTTTCTCATCTTTAAATGCAGTTTAAATCAGAGTTATTGTGCACGAGTTTTTCAGAGGACTTGGAACTGGAATGTTACAATTATTCTGTGAAGTTGTCTTTTGTCTGTTCATTTAAAACACAAAGGTTAAAGATATGTAAATCTGATTTGTTTGTTCTTACATTTACGTTGATTTATTTTGAATAGAAGATGATCGTCTGTGATCATAGTTTTGGTTACAGGTTGCAGAAGTATCCTAAGCTGGAGAGGAAAAAAAAAGAAAAAAGTCCATCTCCAGAATGACCATCATTTATGTCTGAGGGAAGAGAATTATCTGTAATGGTAACCTAAGTAATGCGTATATTATTCTTCATTACTGACCTCTATCAGGAATTACTCAACTGTCATAATGTTTGCTGCTCAGAAATTAGATCTCCTGTTTATTTCTGTGGGAACTACAACAAAGAGTACAATAACACTACCTGATAGAGCAAATTCTCAGCTACAAAACATTACTTTTCAATGTTGTCACCACCATTAGCTGTGCATTTTTGCCGGTGTTTAACAAGGCATTTTTGCCTGCATGCTGCTCTCATAAACTTCTGCACCAGCAGAGATGATTCACTATCATGACCATCACTGCTGAAACGTGCCACCCCCCACCTCACTTTGCTGGCATCCACTGTTTGGTCCCCATAAATGTTCAGCAAGCATCAGCTTATGTCCTCGATTGCAATTTTCTTCTGTGTGGAGGAATTCGGTGACCCACCTTTGCTTGAAATGCATTTTCATGTCAGATGTCATTTTGTTGTGGTGCCCTTTTACTTCTGTCTGTGTCACGGCAATAAAATGTAATGGAATATTGGGCGGGAAGGCTAACCCCTACTGCCATACCACCAGCATGCACCTCTGATGTTGTGGGCCAACATAATAATTTAGGAGATTATATTGCCTTTGGATCAGCCATCATATGTTTCAGGAGTCCTAAAAAGATAAAATAATCAAATTAAAGACCTACAGCACTGCTGTCCAACCTTTTGGCTTGCCTGGGCTACAGCAAGTGAAGAGGAATTGTCTTGGGCAGCATATAAAATATATACCACAGAATCACAGAATATCATGAGTTGTAAGGGACTCATAAGGGTCATCGAATCCAAATCTTGGCTCCACGCAGGACCACCCCAAAAATTAGACCATATATCTGAGTGTTGTCCAGATACTTCTTGAACTCTGGCAAGCTCTGTGCCACAACCACTGTCCTGAGGAACCTGTTCCATGCTCGGCAACGCTCACATGAAGAACCTTTTCCTAATATCTAACCCACAGCCTTCCCTGTAAGAGTGATG